>CM019067.1:342269618-342467422 GCA_009667805.1 Leptobrachium leishanense | reverse complement strand
AAAGGCATCCGTTACGCATGGGGAATTCCATTTAAGATCATAGTTACGACCGAAATAATCGCACTCATGTTTTCCATCTACACCAAGCCAAATCCTTATTGCGGCTTCTTGGATCTACCAGTGCCACCGGAGCTAGCGGAGCTAGAGCCACACCACCGCTACCGCCTCGCCTGGACCAGGACTGGTCTACGGTCGTGGACTGACCGGGTCTAACTGGGTCCAATACGTCCACTGTGACCTCGTATGAGAGGATGCTTTTCTCTTTTTTCGTTCCCCCCTGGGTTCATTCCAGGCGGCTGAGGGCTTCTCCACTCTCTGGGCCCCGCTCGGACGAGCGTACTGAGGCCCTAGTGGATGCGATGCTCTCTGGTCAGGTCGTATTTTGGTGCTTTGCAGGTTATTTACAGATGTTCTTTCTTTTATCTAGATATGTAGGAAATGTTTGTTTCATTAACACTAAATGTGCTATTATTGCAATATTCGGCGGGGGGTGGGGCCCATCTGTGGAGTTTTTCCCTCTGCGCGGATGAGGTCGGCTTCCTCCCTTTCTATCTCTCCTCCCACCAGTTGCCTCCCCTCCGGTTTCCCCGTCGGTTGGCGCACTTTCTACCCCTGTGATTGCCCATCACGGGGTCTGCTGTCCACTTTCTTTTTTCCTCTCTATTTTAGTCGTCTTTTCTTCTCTTTCGTCCCTACTGTAGGACGGGGCTCTTCCGTAGTTTATGGCACTGCGCGACTCTTTTGCGCGATGTCCACCGTGAATGTATTGTCCTTGAATGTTAAGGGCCTGAACTCATCCCGCAGCGACGTCTTCTCTTCCGGGAATTGAAGCGTAAATCTATTGACATAGCAATGCACAGAAACTAGAATATCCAGGACTGCGGCTTTCCGCCTTTCTGACCCAGCATATTCTAGAGTTTCCCTCTCCTGTGCCATTCCTAAAAGGAATGGAGTCGCGATTCTATTACGGAACTCGTTCCCTTTTACGGTCACGAGCTCTCATATGGATGATGCGGGACGCGCGTGGTGGTGATAGGCACAGCTTATGGACAGGAATACCATTTATTTCACTATATGGTCCAAATGTTTAGACACGGCATTCTGGTCTCTACGCAATCCTTCATATCGTCACATGCAAGGGGTCATGTCGTATTGGGGGAGATTTTACATGCTGCCCTCTTGCCCGCCCCTGGATAGGTCAGGCCACCACGGGTTCGGACCTCTCACACCCCTCCACGCAGGATAGACAATTTCACAATTTCGTCAACTTTGGGTTATATAGATGTATGGAGGGTTCATCACCCTCGTCAGGATTAACGTTCTACTCCCCGGTACACATATTCCAGAAGATTGTATTTTGAGTCACCCTCATGCCCTTGCTTCCCCGTAGTTAAGTCGTCCTCTATTGGTTCTATCACATGGTCGGATCACACAGATGTCACTGTACAACTCCAACCTTTCGCGGCCTTTAACGGACGAAAGTGGCGCTTAGACCCTTCTTACTGGAAAAACTAGAGGTACGCAACAGCGGTTGCGGACACCTTACAGGAATACTTCCAAATAAATGACACACCCGATATTTCCCCCCAGATGCTCTGGGCCGCCCACAAGGCGGTAATCAGGGGTAAACTCTTAAGCTTAGCGTCCCATTTTTAAAAGCAGAAAATGGCGGATATTCAAGACCTTCAGACCCGTCTTAGGGACCAGGAATTGGCCCATAAGGCCGCTCCTTCTAAGGAAGGATACACCGCTCTGTCGCAAACCAGAATGGACCTCAACCGCCTGTTTTTGGAGGATGTGGGGAGGTCACTTCTTTGGTCTAAGCAGAGATATTATGAACGTTCGAATAAATCTGACACCCCCTTGGCGCGCTTACTTAGACCCCGACCTCGAGGACTGACGTTGCCTCCGGTGCTGGATGACTCGGGCATCCCATTGACCTCGCCAAATACGGTTCGAGATGCCTTCACTCAATTTTTCAAATCCATCTACAACCACTCTCCCTCCTCTCCTGACCCGATTATGCGGGATAGGATTGAAGACTTCCTAGATAGAGCCTCATTGCCTGCCCTTACCGAAGCACAAGCGGATAGCTTAGCTGCCCCAATCACGAAGGAGGAGATAGTGGCGGCCATAGGGTTGATGAAACCCATTAAAGCTCCCGGACCAGATGGTTTTAACATACCATTATTACAGTCGTTCCCAATACTCTGATCCCACATCTCCTTAAGATGTTTAATACTTTAATGGAGGGAGGCCCTTTACCGCAGGATGCCCTTTTGGCTTCTATAATTGTTCTGCCCAAACCGGGAAAAGATCCTCAGCTCCTATGGAGCTACCGCCCTATCTCCCTTATCAATACCGACCTTAAATTATTTGCAAAAGTTCTCTCACTCAGACTAGACCCATTCCTACATGCACTTATACATCCGGACCAAGTGGGTTTCATACCCCATAGACAGGCATATGAGAACACCCGAAGGGCAGCAACACTAGTATGGAGGGCAAGGGAGACACAAACGCCAACCATGTTCCTGTCCCTAGATGCGGAAAAGGCGTTTGATAGGGCGGAATGGCCTTTTCTCTTTTCCCTGTTACGACGCATGGGATTACCGGAGGCCTTTGTCGCAGCGATTGGGACACTATACTCCTGTCCCTCGGCACAGATTTCGCTCCCTGGAGCAGATCCGGTGCCATTTTCGGTATCTAACGGCACTCGACAGGGCTGCCCCCTCTCCCCAACCCTGTTTGCACTATACTTAGAACCCCTCCTCCAACACATTCGTGCCCACCGGCTGATCAATGTGGTGGCAGTGCGGGACGAAATTTATAAGGTCTCGGCGTATGCGGACGATATTCTTCTATCCATAACTCAACCCCTCATGTCCCTTCCCTGTTTATTTGAGATTCTAGATGAGTTTGCACACATTTCAGGGTACAAGGTGAATATTTCAAAATCAGAAGCCTTTACGATCCACGTCCCTCAGGATACTATTGACTCTTTGTGCTCTGCCTTTCCTGTTACTATCTCTCCTGCCTCTATCAAATATCTGGGTATCGTGTTAACTAATGACCCTCACACTCTTTATGACTTTAATTATGATAAACTAAGGGCACAATTGAAAACTGACTTAGAATCCTGTGATAAGTATGTGATTTCTTGGGTGGGTCGTGTCAACTGCATCAAAATGAACGTTTTGCCAAGGTTGCTATATTTTTTCCAGGAGCTCCTGGTGGCACTGAAATCAGAGGATATCATTGACTTACAACGCGCCATTGATTCATTTATCTGGAGGGGCAAACGCCATAGAGTCGCTAGAGCCACACTGTACCGACCTAAGGAGGCGGGAGGTTTGGGCTTGCCGTGTCTTTTTTCGTATTACTACGCTGCACAACTGGCTCAAATTGTGGCCTGGCACTCCCCGCCTTCTTCTCATCGTTGGGTGGATTTGGAGAGGGGTCTAATGTACCCGGATGCTCCTGACATGTGGATATGGCTTCCCAGGAATCAGAGACCACTGTTACGCACTATATGCCCTGCTATCGTGAACTCTCTCAGACTCTGGGACAGGTTGGCGACAAAATGTGATCTCACAACGTTCCCATCTCCACTTACACCGATTATGCGGAATCGCGAATACCCACCGGGACTCACCCGCACCTCCTCCTCGGGATGGATGGGTTCCAATCTAACACGGATAGGTCATCTCTACATTAAGGGTAAAGTGCTCCAGCCCGGGGATCTCACACCTTCCGTTCAGACCAAAATAGCACACCCATTGCCATATCTTCAATTAAAGGCCTTTGCGACTAGACCGCACATAAAACTAGCGGCGTTGACTGCGCAGTCTTCTTTTGAATGCCTTTGCATGAGAGGATCTCCCCAGAAGGGTCTTATCTCTACACTGTACCGCCAACTTACTACCCTAATGGATTGGAAGGAACTCCGTTATATCCAAGCATGGGAGAGGGATCTCGGAGAGCAGATAGAGGCTGAGGATTGGGTCGATATTTGGGAGGCAATGAGGAGTGTCACTGTGTGTACCTCACATCAGGAACAACTTATTAAGACGATCTTCCGTTGGTACACCACACCTGTTCAGATCTCACACATGTCCTCGGCTACACCGGATCTCTGCTGGAGGGGTTGTGGTCAAAAGGGGACATATATTCATATGTGGTGGTCGTGTCCCGAGGTTGGAAGATTTTGGGATGCCACACATACCTTGATTCAAGCCGTACTCCCGGGTGCTACTTTGATGGACCCTTGGGCGTACCTTCTCTCCAGACCTTTCCCAGGACTGACCAGACAGGAAAATAAATTGATCGCTAAAATTACACTTGCTGCCCGCAGAGTTCTAGCGGAACACTGGAACTCTCCAACACTCCCTTCTTTCCAGAAAATTTATTCAAAGATGAGGGACGTTCAACTGATGGATGAGTTGACAGCTATATCAATCACACTTTACCAAATTACTACAAAAACCTGGACTCCTGGCTGGCTCAGATGGGATCGGATTAGGCGGGGGTGGGGGGGGGAATGGAGATAACTTCTCAGTAGAGGGGGACGTTACAGAGAAAATAATGTGATGTTGATTTCATATTTTCATGCATCGCTCATGACATGTCTTATGGAAGTGCCAGTTCTTTTTCTTTTTCTCATTTCCTCCCTATCTCTTTACTCTTTCTTCTTCTTCTTTCTCTTTGGGTATGGGCAACCCCTTTTTTTCTTTTTCTTTTCTTTTCCCTTCTTACCTTTTTCACTCATACACCTTTTAAAAATAGGAATATTTATGTTTGTATTCGCAAATATTTGTTTTATGAAAATAAAAATTACATTTATAAAAAAAAAAAAATAGCCAAACCAGAAAAATTTTCCCTTTCATGATCTGCTATTTTGACCTAGAATTTTCCATTCTCCAGTCATTCGCCTGCTTTTCACTGCTCTCTGAATAACCCTGATACAGGGCTATTCAGAAAGGTGAAAACCTTGAGAATGACTGGAGAAGTGAACATTCTAGGTCAAAACAGTCAAATGGGAGAATTTTTCTGGTTTATCTCACTTTCCAAATTGGCTGTTCATTTTCCTGCCAATTCAAGGTTTTCACCTCTCTCTGAATATCCCTTATAGTGTAGCCAGCACAATGATTATCAGGGATATTCAGAGAGGTGAAAACCTTGAATTGGCAGGAAAATGAACAGCCAATTTGGAGAGTGAGATAAAGGGGAGAATTTTTCTGGTTTGACTATTTTGACCTAGAAGTTTAACTTCTCCAGTCATTCTCCAAGGTTTTCACCTCTTTCTGAATAGCCCTGATACAGGGTCATTCTTCAGCTTTTCACCGCTCTTTGAATAACCTGATACAGGGCTATTCAGAAAGAGGTGAAAACCTTGAGAATGACAGGAGAAGTTAAAATTCTAGGTCAAAATAGTCAAACCAGAAAAATTCTCCCATTTATCTCACTTTCCAAATTGGCTATTTGGTCTAGCTTTTTCAATGGGCTATTTGGTCTAGAATCTGTTTCTCAACTTGTTCATTCTCCAGCCAAAAATCAAGGTTTTCACCTCTCTCTGAATAACCCTGATAGTGTAGCCAGCACAATGATTCAATATCGGGGATATTCAGAGAGGTGAAAACTTTGAGAATTGGCAGGAGAATGAACAATCTAGACCAGGGTTTCTCAACTCCAGTCCTCAGGATCCACTACAGGCTAGATTTTTCAGATCACCTTGGGAAAATGCAGAATGAATACTGCAAACACTGAGCAGCAAATTATATCACCTGTGCTTCACATATCTGGCAAACCAGGCCCGTTAGTGAGGAAACACTGATTCTAGACCACATAGCCAATTTGGAAAGTGAGATAAATGGGAGAATTTTTCTGGTTTGACTATTTTGACCTAGAATTTTAACTTCTGTCATTCAAGGTTTTCACCTCTTCCTGAATAGCCCTGTATCAGAGTTATTCAGAGAGCGGTGAAAAGAAGAATGACCCTGTATCAGGGCTATTCAGAAAGAGGTGAAAACCTTGGAGAATGACTGGAGAAGTTAAACTAGAAAAATTCTCCCATTTATCTCACTTTCCAAATTGGCTGTTCATTTTCCTGCCAATTCAAGGTTTTCACCTCTCTGAATAACCCTGATTTTTTTTTTTATGAGCCTAAAATGTTAAGCCAACGCTTGCCCCTGGCAAAAAAAACAAACAAAAAAAAAAACACGTGAAAGAAAGGGTGTGTAAAGAGACTGGCACTGTAAGAACACACACAGCTCTCACATATGCTGCCCCTATAACAAAAGTATTAAGAGGAGCCTGGCCACATCCATTAGGTTTCCTTAAAGCACCTATACATTTTTGCGTCATTCATATTATACTGAAGGGAAAGCAAGCCACTGACCCAACCTGACTTCTGCACACTGCAGGGCAGCACTTTCAGGCACTGACAGGGAGCAAAATGGAGATCTGACACCCCAGCCCAAAGCCAGTGACCCATGAAGCACACGCTGTGATCTGACAGCCCTGGTAGAGGAGGAGTTGAGAGAGTCTTGCTGGCAACTTTGCATCTGCTGAGTCCCCCACCTGTCCTGTCCTGTCCCTCCCCAGGCAGCCTGGCTAGAGGTACAATACATCATACAGATTGGCAGCTAAGCACTATCTGAACATCAGCACAGAGGAAAGCCATGGCCATGGCCTCCCCCCCCCCCCGGTGAGGTCACTTACCTTGCAGCTGGGCAAAGAGGGCTTCCTGCTGCTGCACCCCCTCAGATCCCTCCTGGGGGGCAGATGTGTTGTGCATTCTTCCAGCCCCAGTTAGCAGACAATAACCAGCCTGGCGTATAACTGGGCATCCCCAGCTGTTCCAGGCTCCTGGACTGCAGCTCCCCATGCAGCCAGTCAGGGTTTGTCCATCATGCAATCTTTTCACAGCCTGCATTGGAGGGCTGCCTTGCCTATCATTGCCAGGAAGGGGCATGTCTAACTGCTAGACTTCCTGTCAATCAGAGGCAGTCCTCTAATGTAGGGGTTTTCTGGGAATGGCTTGGACCAATGGTGCTTTCCCATTGGTCCAAGCTTTCCCATGCTCTATCAGTGCCTGTCAGTCTGTGCGGCACTGATGAGCAGTGATCTCTGACGTGTGCGGCACACATCTTGAGCAGTTTACTCAATTAGTGCAGCGGGGAAACGTCCTGCTATGCAAATTGCGTAGGCTGGGAAAACTAATGCCTGCAGAGGCAGAGGACGGAGCTGACAGCGGGGGAGCAGGTGAGTTTGTTTTTAGTTTATTAATTTAACAATTAATGGCAGGTGAGGCTCTACCTCCCATGCCTGCACTGACTGCACGTCCCTGGTGGAAAATGTATCCGCGCCTTTTTGGTTACGTGATCTGTTTCCGGATTGGCTATTGTGTCACAATAGTGTTCTATCCCCTCACAGCTTATTAAATGGCCAATCTATTCTATCTCCTCACAGCTTATTAAAGGGCCGGTCTATTCTATCCCCTCACAGTTTATTAAAGGGTTGGTCTATTCTATGGCCTCACAGCTTATTAAAGGGACGGTCTATTCCAGGGATGGCAAAGCTTTTTGAGCCCGAGTGCCCAAACTGGATCGCTGAACCAACTTATGTGTCTCAAAGTGCCAACCCCACAATTAGACCTGAATACTGATTTATTTTAGAAAAACACTTCACACGACTGTTTGAACTAATTATGTGCTTAAGTCTTAGAAGAAAACTACAGCATAAGAAGATGAATATATTTTCCCCCAGCTCACACATGGATATATTGCCCCAAGCTCACACATGGATATATCTGCCCCCAGCTCACACATGGATATAATTGCTCCCAGCTCCCACATGGATATAATTGCCCCCAGCTCACACAAGAATATAATTGCCCCAGCTCACATTTATATATTGTCCCAGCTCACACATGGATATATTTGCCCCAGCTCACACATGGATATATTTGCCCAAGCTCCCACATGTATAGAATTGCCCCCAGCTCACACATGTATATAATTGCCCCAGCTCACACATGTATATAATTGCCCCCAGCTCACACATGGGTATAATTGCCCCAGCTCACACATGTATATAATTGCCCCCAGCTCACACATGGGTATAATTGCCCCAGCTCACACATGGGTATAATTGCCCCAGCTCACACATGGGTATAATTGCCCCAGCTCACACATGGATATAATTGCCCCAGCTCCCACATGGATATAATTGCCCCCAGCTCACACATGGATATAATTGCTCAGCTCACATTTATATATTGCCCCCAGCTCCCACATGGATATAATTGCCCCCCGCTCACACAAGAATATAAAATTGCCCCAGCTCACACATGGATATAATTGCCCCAGCTCACACATGGATATAATTGCCCCAGCTCACGTTTGTATATTGTCCCAGCTCACACATGGATATATTTGCCCCAAGCTCACACATTGGATATATCTGCCCCAAGCTCGCACATGGATATAATTGCCCCCAGCTCAAACAAGAATATAATTTCCCTCAGCTCACACATGGATATAATTGCCCCAGCTCACATTTATATATAACCTCTATCACAGTGTCCTCCTAGCTCCCACCTGGACACGTCTATCCAAGGCTCCTGCAAGCATACTCAACTCCATACATCTTACAGGGCCAACCTCTATCACAGTGTCCTCCTAGCTCCCACCTGGACACGTCTATCCAAGGCTCCTGCATGCATACTCAACTCCATACAGCTTAAAGGGCCAACCTCTATCACAGTGTCCTCCTAGCTCCCACCTGGACACGTCTATCCAAGGCTCCTGCAAGGTGATTTGAATCTACGCTTCGCAACGCCTAATACCTTAACTTTCAATGTTTAGTATGTATGCTTTCATAGCACTGTCCATGTCAATTTGGTATGTTTCTGTTAAAGTAAAATCCCATATAGCGTAACTGTTAATGATAGCAAACAGGTCTAGTTAAAATATCTTAATTGCCATATCTTTAATTGCCATATCTTTACCAGTCCTGTTTGCACTCCAAAATTGCCATCTTTAACCAGTTATATTTATTTGCACTCAGCCATGGGCCTGGTATTCTGTGCCCCCCCCCAGTCATGATTCACTGCATTAGAGAATGTATTGCCCCAACATCCCCCAAAGATGCAATGTAATCCTGGATTTCCGTTTTTTTCAGCATACTCAACTCCATACAGCTTACAGGGCCAACCTCTATCACAGTGTCCTCCTAGCTCCCACCTGGACTTAGTTCCCACCCTCCCTCCCTCCCCTCACCCACCCACCCCACAGTTCTCACCCTCCCACCCCCACAGTTCTCACCCTCCCTCCCCTCACCCACCCCACAGTTCTCATTTCATTTATATCCAACTAATTTGGTCATGTGATATTTTCAGCTACCAACCTACACCACTCTGGAACTTTACCTACCAGACTCCCTTCTATCTTCTGCTTTCCTTATCAATACCCTACCTTTCCTTTTTTTCCCTCCCCTTCTCCCACACCACCTTTCTCTCTAGAAATGTTTTTCCCTCTCTTCCCCCTCTTGCTTGTCACGGATGGCTCTGTTCTGGGGCGCCTGGCAGCAGCTTCCTCGCTGCTCGCTGGCCAGGCGCCGAATATTAACGCCACCGGGTGCGCTCACGTGGGACGCCGGGGGGCGGAGCCTGGCATTGTGACGCGGACCCGCCGGGTTTAAAACCCGGCTTCACAAATTCACCGGTGCCCTGACGTGGTATCATTCCCCGCAGAGCTCTCGTGTGTCTGGTGTTGTCAGCAACTGACTTTCTGCTTCTAACCAATTTATTGATCCTCTGTATATGAGCCTTGGCTTTGGCTAACGAACCACCCCTGTGTATGACTCTTGGCATTGGCAAACGAACCACCCTTGTGTATGACTCTTGGCATTGGCAAACGAACCACCCCTGTGTATGACTCTTGGCATTGGCAAACGAACCACCCTTGTGTATGACTCCTGGCATTGGCAAACGAACCACCCTTGTGTATGACTCTTGGCATTGGCAAACGAACCACCCTTGTGTATGACTCTTGGCATTGGCAAACGAACCACCCTTGTGTATGACTCTTGGCATTGGCAAACGAACCTCCTTGTATATGACCTTTGGCGTTGGCAACTACTCCGTTACGCCTCTGCTCCTAAACAGCCTTGGTTCCTGTGGTAGTCTGTGTGTACCAAATATATACAGCAGACTACCTTTTCTGTTTCTGGAGTCCTAGGGAGAACGAATACTCTATTTTGTACATCTGTCTGGTGTTTACCCTTTTGGGTAATTTGTCTGGTTAATTATCTGTCTAGTTGTGCCGACCATTCAAGGATCGGAAGGTTAGAGATCGGTCTACGTATAGGGACCACTATTCTGGTATTCAGGGGGATACGTGACATTACGTCAGGGCCAATGGATCCCGCAGACCTCTCTAATCAGTTGGCACGTATCGCCGCCAGACAAGAAGAGCAGGACCATAGGATGGACCAGTTTGCTCTTGTTCTTCAAACCCTGTTAAATCGGTCCAGTGGAGGAACCACAAGCCCTCCGGACCCAGTAGTGCCTATTGTCAGCTCAGCCTCTCCCGAAAGAAATAGGCTTAGTATGAAGGCACCATTACGTTATGATGGTACACCAAGTTTATGCCGAGGTTTTTTGACCCAACTTGAGATCTTGTTCGAGAATAACCCAGGGTCCTGTATGTCGGATAAAGCTAAAGTGGGATATCTGATCAATCATTTGACAGAGAAAGCTTTATTATGGGCTACACCCTTGTGGGAAAACAAGAAGCCCATCATTTACGACTATGAGGGTTTTACCTCAGAGATAAAACGTACCTTTGATCCCTCTAGAAGGGCTACTAATGCGGGTAGATCTTTGTTCCACATAAAACAAGGTAATAGGAGGGTCTCTGACTACGCGATAGACTTTAAAACCTTGACTTCAGAGGTTCTCTGGCCGAACGACGTCCTAACCTTAGCCTTTACTGAAGGTCTGAACGAGGCTTTTATGTTCGAATTAGCTCCTTTGAAATTGCCAGAGACTCTGGATCACCTGATCGATTTTTGTATCGCCATGGATGATCAAATTAGGGAAAGGAGACATCCCAGAGATAGACCTAGAAGGCTCTTGCCTCCCCTACCCTCTTCATCCAGAAATACCGGTACACCAGGTGCCCAGGAAAATGTGAAAACAGATATACCAATTGCAGAGCCTATGCAGATAGGAAAAACTGGTATATCGGAAGCAGAGAGAGCTCACAGAAGGGAAAAGGGGCTCTGCTTCTATTGTGCAGGGGCAGACCATTTCCGCCTTCAATGTCCTCAGAGACCTAGGGGTGGTAGGGGTGAGAGTGGCAGATCGAACCAAAGACCAGCCAATACCCAGGTTATAGGGTCTCTTTATGCCTCCTTTGTGGATAACGAAAAAAAAAATCCAGGATTCTGGTACCGATCTCATTAACGTGGGACAGGGTTCACCTTAAGACCGAAGCCTTCTTGGATTCTGGGGCTTCAGGTAATTTTATGGACAAACACTTTGCTGCAAAATGTCTCATACCTCTGGTTCTCAAAGAGAGGCCTTTAATGGTAGAAGCCATAGATGGAAACCCTCTGTCCTGTCCTCATATTACCCATGACACTGTTTTTGTCTGTATGGAAACAGGAGTATTGCACCGTGAAAAAATGTTTCCAGATCATTGAATCTCCTTCATGTCCTGTCGTGCTTGGGTTTCCGTGGTTGGTAGAACACAACCCGGTTATTGATTGGGTCCAAAGAGACATAAAAAACTGGAGCCCTCATTGTCAGTCGAATTGTCTGGGCAAGGTCAACTTAATCGGTAGCCTCAATGTTGCCACAGCCCCTCCTTTATCCACAGAAGTTCCTGACCATTATCTGGATTTAAAGGAGGTCTTCTCTAAGTCCAGGACTGAGGTCCTACCGCCACACCGCCCGTACGACTGTGCTATAAACTTACTCCCCGGTACTATGCCTCCTAGGGGACATGTCTACCCCTTGTCCCAAAAAGAAAACAACATTATGGAGGAGTACATAAGGGAGAATCTAGACCGAGGATTCATCAGACGCTCCTCCTCTCCTGCAGGAGCGGGTTTCTTTTTTGTCTCCAAAAAAGAGGGAGATCTGCGGCCTTGCATAGATTATAGAGGTTTGAACAGGATAACTATAAGGAACGCATATCCCATACCTCTCATCACAGAATTATTCGATCGACTAAAGGGGGCCAATGTTTATACGAAACTCGATTTACGCGGAGCCTACAACCTAGTAAGGATTAAGGAGGGCCATGAATGGATGACGGCTTTTAATACACGAAGTGGACATTACGAGTATCTAGTGATGCCCTTTGGTTTATGCAATGCGCCAGCCGTTTTTCAAGACCTCATAAACGATACCTTACGGGAATTTCTGCAAGTGTTTGTCATAGTATATCTGGATGATATCCTGATATACTCTCCTGATATTGTAACCCATCATGTCCACGTGAGACAAGTACTGAAAAAACTATTGGAGGCTGGATTGTATTGTAAACTAGAGAAATGTTTATTTGACATAAGAACAGTACATTTCCTTGGCTACATAATAACTCCTGAAGGTTTCCAGATGGATCCTAAGAAACTTACAGCAATCCTAGACTGGCCTCTACCCCAAGGGCTGAAAGCCATCCAGAGGTTTCTAGGATTCACTAACTATTATAGGAGGTTCATTAAAGACTTTTCAGTTTTGGTATCTCCCCTCACGGCTATGACAAAGAAAGGGGTGGGTACTCAGAAATGGACACCCCAAGCCAGTCAAGCCTTTGAGGCACTCAAACAAGCGTTTACTACTGCCCCTGTTCTCAGACATCCAGATCCGGCTCTGCCGTTCCAAGTGGAAGTTAACGCCTCCGAAATAGGTCTTGGTGCAGTATTGTCCCAAAGGGAGGCACCCGACAAACCCTTGCATCCATGCGGCTTCTATTCCCGGAAACTCTCCCCGGCAGAGAGGAACTACGACATAGGAAACAGAGAGTTATTAGCGGTCATATCGGCCTTGGCAGAATGGAGATACCTCCTGGAAGGGTCTAGTGACCCCATCATTATAATTACTGATCATAAAAATCTCACATACATTGGAGATGCCAAACGGTTAAATTCCAGACAAGCGAGGTGGTCGTTGTTTCTTTCAAGCTTTAATTATGTATTAACCTATAGACCTGGGTCCAGAAATGTTAAAGCAGACGCTTTATCAAGACAGCATGAGTCCTACGAATATAACATCCAAGATCAGCATCCCATTGTACCCCAAGAAAGGATCATAGCCTCTACCACGATTAACGTCTCGTCTCCCTTGATGAAAAGGCTGCAAACAGTTCAGGGCTCAGCCCCTGAGGGGAAACCCCCCGCGAGACTCTTCGTACCTGAAAGTGAAAGGGAAGAATTACTAAACGTTTATCATGATAATAAAACTTCTGGGCATATGGGGATTACCAAAACGGTGGCCAGCATCAGTAAAGTCTTCTGGTGGCCCACGTTGCGCCGAGATATAAAAGATTACATAGCCGTGTGCGAGGTATGCACAAGACATAAAAATCCAAAACAGCACCCATTGGTCTACTCCAGCCTCTGCCGATCCAGAACGACCATGGTCGCATTTGGCAATAGATTTCATAGTGGAATTACCTGATTCAAGGGGAATACAGTAATACTTACTATCATAGATCGGTTCTCCAAGATGGGTCACTATGTTCCTCTTCGTAAACTACCTTCGGCAGCCGAACTGGTGCCTATTTTCATAACAACGTGGTCCGCATACATGGTATTCCTCTTGGGATTGTCTCCGATAGGGGTACCCAATTTGTCTCCAGATTCTGGAAAGGGTTCTGTAAGAATGTGGGGATAGACTTATCCTTCTCTTCGGCCTATCACCCCCAGACTAACGGAGCAGCAGAACGCGCCAATCAAAACATAGAGAAGTATCTCAGATGTTTTATATCAGAACAACAAGATAACTGGTCAGATCTGCTACCATGGGCAGAGTATGCTTGAACAGTGCAGTAAGTGAATCCACAGGACATTCCCCTTTTTTCACTGTTTATGGGTTCGATCCTCCCGTGCTCCCTGCTACGTTTCCGGATACCACAATACCTGCGTTAGATGAACATTTGGCGTCCTTGAGGGAGACTTGGGAGAGAGTTAAAAAGGCACTAGAGAAAAGCAGTGTTATCCAGAAAATTAAGGCTGACAGACACAGAAGGCAAGCACCTGTGTATCAGGTTGGGGACAGGGTTTGGCTTTCTTCCCAGAACATCAAGCTCTTAGTGCCCTCCATGAAGTTGGACCTAGATATATCGGCCCCTATAGGATTCTGCGGCGACTCAACCCAGTCTCCTATGCTTGGCATTGCCCCCCATATCAGGATACACAATGTGTTCCACGTGAGCCTTTTGAAGCCGTTATTATGTAACCGGTACACCAAGGCCCGTGCTCCACCTCCTCCTGTCTCTGTGGAGGGCGAGGAGGAGTTCGAGGTTAAGGCCATTCTGGATGCCAGGATGTCTAGGGGTTCCTTACAGTACTTGGTCGACTGGGTGGGTTACGGTCCGGAGGATCGTTCTTGGATTCGGCTGCGGAGGTCCATGCCCCTCGGTTGGTGAAGGCCTTCTATTTGGCACACCCGTGCCCCTGGGGGTCATCCAGTGGCCGCCCATTGAGGGGGTGGTTCTGTCACGGATGGCTCTGTTCTGGGGCGCCTGGCAGCAGCTTCCTCGCTGCTCGCTGGCCAGGCGCCGAATATTAACGCCACCGGGTGCGCTCACGTGGGACGCCGGGGGCGGAGCCTGGCGTTGTGACGCGGACCCGCCGGGTTTAAAACCCGGCTTCACAAATTCACCGGTGCCCTGACGTGGTATCATTCCCCGCAGAGCTCTCGTGTGTCTGGTGTTGTCAGCAACTGACTTTCTGCTTCTAACCAATTTATTGATCCTCTGTATATGACCCTTGGCTTTGGCTAACGAACCACCCCTGTGTATGACTCTTGGCATTGGCAAACGAACCACCCTTGTGTATGACTCTTGGCATTGGCAAACGAACCACCCCTGTGTATGACTCTTGGCTTGGCAAACGAACCACCCTTGTGTATGACTCCTGGCATTGGCAAACGAACCCCCCTGTGTATGACTCTTGGCATTGGCAAACGAACCACCCTTGTGTATGACTCTTGGCATTGGCAAACGAACCACCCTTGTGTATGACTCTTGGCATTGGCAAACGAACCTCCTTGTATATGACCTTTGGCGTTGGCAACTACTCCGTTACGCCTCTGCTCCTAAACAGCCTTGGTTCCTGTGGTAGTCTGTGTGTACCATATATATACAGCAGACTACCTTTTCTGTTTCTGGAGTCCTAGGGAGAACGAATACTCTATTTTGTACATCTGTCTGGTGTTTACCCTTTTGGGTAATTTGTCTGGTTAATTATCTGTCTAGTTGTGCCAACCATTCAAGGATCGGAAGGTTAGAGATCGGTCTACGTATAGGGACCACTATTCTGGTATTCAGGGGGATACGTGACATTGCTGCTTCTTTCCACCATCTCCATTCTCTCTAAATCTACCCTCCCTCCCTTTACACCCTACAAATTACAGCAAACTGGAAAAGAAACCCAAATACACCATAGCCTGCTCAGCTCCTTTAACTTATCAGCTGAGTGCTGTTGGAGAGTGTTAAAATCCAGCCCTCCCACCCCCACACAACAGAGCTTTAAAACCCTTCAATCACTATTTTCCAAAAAGAAAAACCTGTCCAAATTCCTTTTTATTCTGCTGCTTGCACTTGCAAATGACATTGAATCCAACCCTGGTCCAATAGCCGACACCATATTTAATCTCCCCACTAAAAAAGGCCTCTCCTTTGTGCATTGCAACATCCGCAGTTTACTCCCTAAACTGGATGAGCTTAAAGCTTGGTGCTACTATTACAAACCTAAAGTCATTGTGCTGACAGAATCATGGTTAACCCCTAAAGTGCCAGACTCTGCCATAGCAATACAAGGGTATTCATGCTCTAGAAAGGCCAGAGCTAAGAGAGGAGGGGGAATTGTTATCTATGTTGACACCTCCATAAAGTTCACCCCATTGCAGAATCCTAGCTCCCCGGCCACATTTGATTTCCTTTCTGGTACTATTGAGATCCCATTCAGTAAAACAATTATTGTTGCTGGATTCTACCGCCCACCAAGTTCGCCAGTGCAATCCCTTTCTGACATAACCCAAATTCTTAGTAAATTAGTCGCTCAAAACAAAAAAAGCAAACTGCTGGTCCTCGGCGACTTTAATGTTGATTGGCTGAATCCTAAAAACAATAAACACTGCTCACTGTTTAAGGCTTTGCAGCTAACACAATTAATCTCCTCCCCCACTCGCATTAATATGAAAAGCCCTAACCACACTTTGCTGGACTGGATTCTCTCCTCATGTCCTGATCGAATACAGGAGGCAGGTGTTCTCGCTAACAGTTTCAGTGATCACTGCCTAGTGTACTGTGTGCGCAAAATAAGGGCCATAAAATGTCCACCAAATGTAATAATCACCAGGTCTTTCAAGAAATTTAATCTTGAATCCTTCCTAAATGATCTCAAACAGCTCCCATGGTACAGACTAAACCTAACCCCAGACCTGGACTGTGCAATTGAATACTTTCAAGCTGAGCTCCTGAAAGTCTGGAACACCCATACCCCACTGTGCAAAGTGCGAGTAAAAGGGGCCCATCTCCCCTGGGTTACAGCTGACCTCACGCATATGTACCAGCTTAGAGACTCCCTGTGGTCAAAGTTCAAGAGTACTGGATCCATGAACGATAACTGTGAATACCGAAAATGGCAGAATGAATGCACAAAAGAAACAAAAATGGCTAAAGCCCAATACTTCAATGAAAATTTAAACAATAACATATCAAACCCCAGAAGTTTTTGGAAAATCATAAGTAACTTACAAGCACCCCCCAACCACTCCCAACCAGCTGCTTTAAAAGTAAACAACCAAACTGTACAACACCCCCTAGATGTAGCAAATGCTTTTAATAATTATTTTGTTGGATGCACCACAACCCTGATTGCTAAGCTAGGAAATGACACGCAATCAGAAAGGCCGCACGCAGGTCAGGACCCACCAACAGTGCAAAGACCCCATAACACAAAGCAATTCAGTTTTAGGCCAGTGCCTGTCAGTACCATCACTAAACTTCTCCCTAACCAAAAAATGAAATACCAGTCTGGACCTGATCAAATCCCAGCAATGCTGCTGAAAATCAGTGCACCAGCAATTGCAAAACCTGTCACAACCCTGATTAATGAATCACTGGCGACTGGATACATACCCAAACTCTGGAAGACTGCAAGGGTGGTACCTATCCATAAAAGTGGAGACAATACTTTGGTATCCAACTACCGCCCAATATCACTGCTCCCTGTAATGTCAAAAATTCTGGAAAAATGTGTCTACACTCAATTACGTGATTATTATCAGTATCAGAACTATTTAACCCCAGATCAAACAGGCTTTCGTCCAAACCATTCAACTACAACTGCCCTTTTAAAAGTTTGTAATGATATCCAAGCGGGCATGGAAGAAGGAAATCTAACTGGAGCCATCTTCCTTGATTTTGCCAAGGCTTTTGACACAGTAGACCATGGCATCCTATTACAAAAATTTAAGAACTCTGGTATTGGTGATAGTACGTTAACCTGGTTCCAATCATACGTGTCTGATAGGTCTCAATTTGTGTCCATTTCTGACAGCACTTCCCTTCCCCTCCCAGTCACGTGCGGTGTACCCCAAGGCTCGATACTTGGCCCCCTGCTATTCACAATATTCATAAACGATCTGCCCAATGTCTGCAAAGCTTCAACTGTACACATGTACACAGACGACACAGTAATCTATACCAGCAAACCAAATCTCCCACAGCTGGAGGCAGTGCTGCAAGAACAATTCACAGAGGTAGAAAAGTGGATCGCAAATAACAAACTTTTTCTAAATACTGACAAAACTGTTACAATGCTCTTTGGAACCGCACCTAAACTACACAAATTGCAAACACCCCATCTATGTGTTGGGACAAAATCAAATGGCACACTGACCACAGTCACTTCTCTCAAATACCTAGGTATGTGGTTAGACCCAAATCTATCTTTTGGCCCCCACATCGAAAAACTCTCATCTAAACTCTACCCCAAACTAGGTGCCCTGTACAGAAACAAACAAATCCTGCCTGAGCCCCGCGGTAAGAAAGCAGATTGTACAACAAATGCTTATGCCAGCCATTGAATACGGAGATGTAGTGTATGCAGCCGCCCCACAAACACACCTCCAGAAACTTACTACATTGTATAACTCATTCTGTCGCTTTGTGCTACAATGTAACTACATGACCCACCATTGTGACATGTTAAAAGAACTAAACTGGCCATCGCTGGAATCTAGACGCACCCTTCACCTTTCCAACCTGGTGTTTAAGAGCTTTTCTGGGAAGCTGCCACCCTACCTGAATATGCTGCTTCCCCCGGCAGTTCCCTCATCCTATAACCTCAGATCCAGGACCAGCACCTTACTTGCAATACCGCAATACAAAAAGAAAATGGCTCGATCCTCATTTTCCTACAGAGCACCACAAATATGGAATAACCTCCCAGACACCGTCAAATCTTCCCACAGTCTAAAGTCCCTTAAGACTTCCCTATTAACATACCTCAATACGAAATGCACCTGTAAACATGTAACATAATGACTTTATTTCCTCCATATTTATTTTTCTGTTAATCTGTATATTTGGTCTTGTGTTAATATCTTCATTTTACTATTTTGTATTTCTGTAACCACTCAATGTTCTCGAACCCAGGACATACTTGAAAATGAGAGAAATCTCAATGTATCCTTCCTGGTAAAATCCTTTATAAATAAATAATATATTGCCCCCAGCTCACACATGGATATAATTGCCCTCAGCTCCCACATGGATATATTTGCCCCCAGCTCCCATATGGATATACAGTCAGGTCCAGAAATATTGGGACATCAACACAATTTTAACATCTTTGGCTCCATACACCACCACAATGGAGTTGGAATGAAACAAACACAATTATTATTATTATTATTCTT
The DNA here is from genome assembly GCA_009667805.1 of Leptobrachium leishanense. Taxonomy (NCBI): domain Eukaryota; kingdom Metazoa; phylum Chordata; class Amphibia; order Anura; family Megophryidae; genus Leptobrachium; species Leptobrachium leishanense. The sequence continues at coordinate 342,448,260 of CM019067.1, read as the reverse complement.
TATTTAAAAAGCGCCAGCATATCCGCAGCGCTGTACAATAAGCACAGTATAGACAGGGTTACAATACATTGAACAACATTTGACAAACAGTACAGGAGGAGATGAGGGCCCTATTCCCGTAGGAACTCACAATCTGGGAGGGTTGGGGTTGGAAACAGGAGGAGAGGACTGTAAGGTGAGAGTGATTGATGGTTGCGTCAGTGAGTTGGGTGGTCGGCTTCCCTAAATAGGAATGGTTTAAGGGAGCGTTTGAAGGAAGAGAAGTTAGGGGAAAGTCTGACAGTACGAGGGAGAGCGTTCCAGAGAGTGGGGGCTGCGCGTGAGAAATCCTGCAGTCTATCATGGGAAAGGTGATGCGGGGAGAAGCTAGGCGCAGGTCACTGTTTGACCTTAGGGAGCGGGCTGGGTGTATTTGGTGATTAGTGAGGACAGGTAGTGGGGAGCTGAGTTAGTGAGGGTTTTGTAGGTAAGGATAAGGATTTTGAACTTAATTCTGCAGTGGATGGGGAGCCAGTGAAGGGACTCGCAAAGGGGAGCGGCAGAGACAGAGCGGCGGGTGAGGTGAATTAGCCTGGCAGAGGCGTTCAGGATGGATTGTAGGGGGGAGAGGCGGGACAGAGGGAGGCCAGATAAGAGATTATTGCAATAGTCGAGTCGGGAGATCACCAGGGCGTGTAGGAGTTGTTTTGTGGTGACAGCGGTAAGAAATGGCCGAATTCTGGAAATATTACGCAGTTGGTATCGGCAGGAGGAGGAAAGAGACTTGATGTGGGGGATGAAGGAAAGAGCAGAGTCCAGTGTAACTCCAAGACAGCGAACTTGGTTTGATGGGGAGATGGTGATACCCTCCACTGTGATAGAGAAGTCAGGAGGTGGGGAGGCATTGGAGGGAGGAATAAGTAGGAGCTCAGTCTTTGACATGTTGATCTTTAGGTGGTGGGAGGCCATCCAGGAGGAGATGCCAGATAAACAGTCACTGACTTTTGAGAGGACAGGGGGAGAGAGATCAGGGGTAGAGAGGTAGATCTGAGTGTCATCAGCGTAGAGGTGGTAATTAAAGCCAAAGCTGTTGATGATTTTGCCCAGGGAGGAGGTGTAGATGGAAAAGAGCAGAGGACCAAGGACAGAGCCTGAGGTACACCAACAGATAGAGGCAATGAAGGGAGGAGTTGCCAGCAAAGGACACACAGAAGGACCTGTTGGATAAATAGGAGTCAACCCAAGCAAGTGCAGTGTCACCGAGACCCAGAGAGTTGAGGGTCTGTAGAAGGAGGGGGTGGTCAACAGTGTCAAAAGCAGCCGAGAGGTCAAGCAGGATGAGAATAGAATAGTGGCCGTGTTTTTTAGCAGTTAGGAGGTCGTTGGTGCCCACAATGTGCTTTAACTGCAGACTGTCAACTTTAATTTGAGGGTATGTACATCCAACTCAGGTAAACGGTGTAGGATTTACAGCAGTTTGCAGATGTGCCTCCCACTTGTTAAGGGACCAAAAGTTATGGGACAATTGGCTTCTCAGCTGTTCCATGGCCAGATGTGTGATATTCCCTCATTACCCTAATTACAATGTGCAGATAAAAGGCCCAGAGTTCATTTCAAGTGTGCTATTTGCATTTGGAATCTGTTGCTGTCAACTCTCAAGATGAGATCCAAAGAGCTCAATACAAATCACCGCAATCTCCAAAACAGTGGGAGCCCACAAGATCTGGCGCCGAGTCACCGTGTGTGGGGACGCCGACAGTCCACCATCCTCGTCAAGTATTACAAAAAAACGGGTCTCAGGCTGCTAGAACAAATGATTTAATGGAGAAAAAACCCCAAGGAACAAAAATCGTCATGACGTTTCGGCCTCAAGCGGCCTTAATCATATTTTTTTGTAATACGAGATCCAAAGAGCTGTCACTATCAGTGAAGCAAGCCATCATTAGGCTGAAGAAACAAAACAAACCCATCAGAGAGATAGCAAGAACATTAGGTGTGGCTAAACAAACTGTTTGGAACATTCTCCAAAAGAAGGAACGCACCAGTGAGCTCAGCAACACCAAAAGACCTGGGAGACCACGGAAAACAACTGTGGTGGATGACCGAAGAATTCTTTCCCTGGTGAAGAAAACACCCATCACAACAGTTGGCCAGATCAAGAACACTCTCCAGGAGGTAGGTGTATGTGTGTCAAAGTCAACAATCAAGAGAAGACTTCACCAGAGTGAATACAGAGGGTTCACCACAAGATGTAAAACCTTAATCTGGCCTTCATGTTTTTGAGGCTCACCAGAGTTTGCCAAACAACACCTATCAAAGCCTTCACAGTTCTGGAACAAGATCCTATGGACAGATGAGACCAAGATCAACTTGTACCAGAGTGATGGGAAGAGAAGAGTATGGAGAAAGAAAGGAACTGCTAATGTTCCTAAGCATACCACCTCATTAGTGAAGCATGGTGGTGGTAGTGTCATGGCGTGGGCATGTATGACTGCCAATGGAACTGGTTCTCTTGTATTTATTGATGATGTGACTGCTGACAAAAGCAGCAGGATGAATTCTGAAGTGTTTCGGGCAATATTATCTGCTCACATTCAGCCAAATGCTGCAGAACTCATTGGACAGCGCTTCACAGTGCAGATGGACAATGACCCAAAGCATACTGCAAAAGCAACCAAAGAGTTTTTGAAGGGACAGAAGTGGAATGTTATGCAATGGCCAAGTCAATCACCTGACCTGAATCCCATTGAGCATGCATTTCACTTGCTGAAGACAAAACTGAAGGGAAAATGCCCCAAGAACAAGCAGGAACTGAAGACAGTTGTAGCAGAGGCCTAGCAGAGCATCACCAGGGATGAAACCCAGCGTCTGGTGATGTCTATGCGTTCCAGACTTCAGGCTGTGATTGACTGCAAAGGATTTGCAACCAAGTATTAAGAAGGGAAAGTTTGGGGGCGTGGCTTGGCCGTCATCTAAGATGGCCGCTTAGGGACTGAGCTCCGCTGCACCCGCTCTGTAAGCCGCTAATATCTTCTCCCCCCGGGACCCTGTAACTCACGGCTGGGCGCTGCAAGAGACCTAGATCATGCCCGGAACCGCAAAAATCGGCGAAAACTAAAGATGCGGCCGTCGCGCCGTTATTTACGCCGCGACGGACCACAGCCCTCCAAGATGGCGGCCGCTCGAAATCGCGGCCTACCTCCGCAGTGGATTCGGGAGATGAGGATGGCGGGGAGTCGGACTCTGGGGTAAGCCGAGCAGATGCCGCTACCATATTGTGTCAGATGGCCGAAATGAGAACTTTTTTGGCGGGCAAGATGGATCGCAATACAAAGGCCTTACAATCTGATATCCTGGCCTTGGGTCAGCGTACCTCAGCCCTGGAAGATCGCACTGATGAACTCTCAGGGGCCTATAACTCCCTTATTGATTGATCACTCTAACGCTATGTCTCATAAAGTGGATTTATTGGAGGCTCAATTGGAAGATCTGACCAATAGATCCCGCAGGAATAATTTGAGGATCCGAGGTTTGCCTGAACGTGCGGAGGATGACCCCCTGGGGGATTTTATCATTGCCATGCTTCGACCGCTTGCCCCAGAGCTCCCAGACCATGCTTGGGAACTTGATCGCGCCCACAGGGCTTTACGTGCCCGCAGCACTGCTGACGAACGCCCTCGCGACATCATTGTCCGGTTTTTACACTTTTCCACAAAAGAAATTATCCTTAAGAAAAACCGCACTAAACCGATCTTATGCTATGGGACTCCCCTGCAGCTTTTCCAGGATATTTCTCCTGACACCCTTCGCCGACGGCGTTTGTGGAAACCTGTCGCCGATCTACTCCGCACCCACAATATCGCATTTGCGTGGGGCCATCCTTTCAAGATCCTGGCATTTCGTAACAAGAAAACGCATGTCCTGCTCCCGCACTCGGATCCCGCTAGATTCTTCCGGGCCTTGGAAATCCAACCCCCGGAAGACTTTACATCGCCTGAAGGTCCTACTCCTCCGCTCCCGCGTCTCTCCAGAGAATGGATTACAGTAAACCGTCCTCATCGCTGACTTCTTGTCCTCGACTTTGGGGCTTTCTGGTCTCTTTTAAATGCTTTTCTGTGGTACTTTCCAGAACTACCACGGGTTCTCCTTTTTTCTGGAAGTTATTTGTTGCTCTAGGTCAGCTACTTTATCTGGAACGTATTTTTCTGATTTCCCATTTCTACCGTTTAGTAAATGGCTACGCTTTTATTGCCTCTTGCTCAGGCCTTCCGGGGGCCAGTTTTCCCCTGGCGGGTGGGAGCTCTCTACTGGGCCTTTTTCGATCTCCATGGCCGTGAGGGCTTTTTCCCTTCCCCCCCCCACAGGTCCCGGCTATGGGTAAGTCCGGGCTTTTTGGACTTCGTCCTTCTTTTTTTCTTCGTTTGTTTTACATTTTCTGTCTTTTTTTTTTATCCCCTTTTTTTTTTGTTTTCTCCTTCCATCGCAAAAGCACCCAGACCTTGTTGCTGGATGGGGCTATCGGGACATTGGACAACCTAATTTCTGGGGCCTTTGTTGTTCCTGGGAGGCGTGATTGGGTTATGAGCGTACTGCTAATTGAACGAGGTGCTCTGTTGCGCTTCTCATGGCACTGAAACTAACCTCTCTTAATGTCAAGGGCCTTAATTCCCCTACGAAGCGTCGATTACTCTTCCGCACATTGAAATCTGATAAAATTGATATTGCGTTCCTCCAGGAAACTCACCTCGCTAAATCTGCTAAAATTGTGTTAACTGATCACATCTATACACGGGCGTATGTTTCTGGTGCCTTGAGCAAGCGCAACGGTGTCGCCATTTTGATTCGGAAAACGTGTCCGTTTCAAGTATTGTCGGAAAAAATTGATACTGAGGGTCGATACGCATTGCTTACTGGTACCCTATATTCTATGACCTATCACTTTTTGAATATTTATGCTCCTACCACCCCCTCCGTTGACTTCTGGGATTCCATACGCGCTTTAGTATCGTCCCTTTCTCAAGCGGCAGTGATATTGGGGGGCGATATGAATGCTGTAGCGTGCCCAGCGGTGGATCGGAGTGTCACGGATCCCTCTGATTACCTGACTAGTGGTCCCTATACGCAGGACACTCTCTACCCTTCCGATCCTTGAATGGTCGGCACGACTAGACAGACACAGAATTTGACAAGATAGTGTATCCACAAAGAATAACACTAGAACTATACACAAGACCTTAGAATAGTTAGCTCTTCCCAAGACCCTAACAATATAAGGGGTAGTCTGATGTGTGCTTAGGGTGCCACACAGACTGACCTCAGTACCAGAATTAGAAGAGTTAATGCCAATACCAGGGGTCATGCACAGAATGGTTCGTTCGTCAATGCCAAGGGTCATACACAGAATGGTTCGTTCGCCAATGCCAAGGATCATACACAGAATGGTTCGTTTGCCAATGCCAGGGGTCATACACAGAATGGTTCGTTTGCCAATGCCAGGGGTCATACACAGAATGGTTCGTTTGCCAATGCCAGGGGTCATACACAGAATGGTTCGTTTGCCAATGCCAGGGGTCATACACAGAATGGTTCGTTTGCCAATGCCAAGGGTCATACACAGAATGGTTCGTTTGCCAATGCCAAGGGTCATACACAGAATAGTTTGTTAGCCAAAAATACACAAGAGCTCTGCGGGAAGTAACTACCACGTCAGGGCACCGGCGTCTCTGTGAGTCTGGGCTTTAAACTGGCGGGTCCGCGTCAGCACGCCAGGCCCCGCCCCCCGGCGTCCCACGTGTGCGGAACCGACCGCGATATCACTCGGCGCCTGGTCAGCGAGCAGCGAGGAAGCTGCTGCCAGGCGCCGGGGGGTACGGGGGAGGGGGGCCACCGTGACAGAACCCCCCCTCAATGGGCGGCCACTGGACGACCCCCAGGAGCACGGGGATGAGCCAAATAGAAAGCCCTCACCAACCGAGGAGCATGGACCTCAGTAGCCGGGAGCCAAGAGCGATCCTCTGGACCGTAGCCCACCCAGTCAACAAGTACTATAGGACCCCCTAGATATCCTGGCGTCCAGGATGGCCTCCACCTCAAACTCTTCCTCGCCCTCCACAGAGACAGGAGGAGGGGGAGCATGGGCCCTGGTGTACCGATTACACAAGAGTGGCTTCAAAAGGCTCACGTGGAACACATTGTGTATCCTGATATGGGGGGGCAGTGCCAAAGCATAGGAGACGGATTGAGTCGCCGCAGTATCTTATAGGGACCTATGTATCTGGGTGCCAGTTTCATAGAAGGTACTAAGAGCTTGATGTTCCGTGAAGAAAGCCAAACCCTGTCCCCGACTTGATACACGGGTGCCGCCTCCTGTGTCTGTCGGCCTTGGTTTTCTGGACAACACTGCTATCTTCCAGTGCCTGTTTAACCCTCCCCAAGTCTCTGTCAATGACGCCAAATGCTCATCCAGAGCAGGAATCGTGGTATCAGGAAACGTAGCGGGGAGCACGGGAGGATCAAAACCGTAAACAGTGAAGAAAGGGGAATGACCTGTGGCTTCACTCACTGCACTGTTCAAGGCATACTCTGCCCAAGGTAGCAGGTCTGACCAGTTATCTTGTCGTTCAGATATGAAGCACCTGAGATATTTCTCGATATTTTGATTGGCTCGTTCTGCTGCTCCGTTAGTCTGGGGGTGATAGGCCGAAGAGAAGGATAAGTCTATTCCCACATTCTTGCAAAACCCTCTCCAGAATCTGGAGACAAATTGGGTCCCCTATCAGAGACAATCCCAGAGGAATACCGTGTATGCGGACCACATTGGTAATGAAAATGGGCACCAGTTCGGCTGCCGAAGGTAGTTTCCGAAGAGGAACATAGTGACCCATTTTGGAAATCGATCTATGACCGTGAGTATTACAGTATTCCCTCTGGACTCGGGTAACTCTACTATAAAATCCATTGCTAAATGCGACCATGGTCGTTCGGGATTGGCAGAGGCTGGAGTAAACCAATAGGCGCTGTTTTGGGACTTTTATTTCTTGTGCACACCTCGCACACGCTATGTAATCTTTAACATCCCGGCGCAACGTGGGCCACCAGAGGAGTTTACGTATACTAGACACTGTTTTGGTGATCCCATATGCCCAGAGGTTTTATTGTCATGATAAATTTTTAGTACTTCCTCTCTTTCGTTCTCAGGTACAAAGAGTTTCGCGGGAGGTCTCCCCCATGAGCTGTACCCTGGACGGTCTGCAATCTTATCATCAGAGGAGACGAGACACTAATCGTGGTAAAGGCTATAATCCTTTCCTGGGTACAATGGGATGCTGATCTTGGATGTTATGTTCGTAGGATTCATACTGTCTCGATTAATGCATCTGCTTTAATGTTTCTTGACCCAGGTCTATATGTGAGGACGAAATTAAAACTTGAAAGAAACAATGACCATCTCGCTTGTCTGGCATTTAAACGTTTAGCGTCTCCAATGTACGTAAGATTCTATGATCGGTTATGATAACGATGGGGTCCCTAGACCCCTCCAATAAGTATCTCCACTCCGCAAGGCCGCGATAACTGCTAACAACTCTCTATTTCCGATATCATAGTTCCTCTCTGCCGGGGACAACTTCCGGGAATAGAAGCCGCATGGATGCAAGGGTTTGTCGGGTGCCTCCTTTGGGACAAGACTGCACCAAGACCGAGTTCGGAGGCGTCAACTTCAATTTGGAAAGGCAGAGCCGGATCTGGATGTCGGAGAACAGGGGCAGTAGTGAATGCCTGTTTGAGTGCCTCAAAGGCTTGACTGGCCTGGGGTGTCCATTTCTGATTTCCCACCCTTTCTTTGTCATAGCCGTGAGGGGGGCTACCAAGGCTGAAAAGTCTTTAATGAATCTCCGATAGTAATTGGTAAACCCCAGAAACCTCTGGATGGCTTTAAGCCCTTGGGGTAGAGGCCAGTCGAGGATTGCTGAGAGTTTTTTAGGATCCATTTGAAAACCCTCAGGGGTTATTATATACCCAAGGAAGTGCACTGTTTCTATGTCGAATAAGCATTTTTCTAATTTACAATATAACCCAGCCTTCAATAGCTTCTCCTCAACACTTGTTGCACATGGGCGTGATGGGTTTCCTTATCAGGAGAGTATATCAGGATGTCATCCAGATACACTATGACGAACGCTTGCAGAAAGTCCTTAGGGTGTCGTTTATGAGGTCCTGAAAACGGCTGGCGCGTTACATAATCCAAAGGGCATCACTAGGTATTCATAATGCCCGCTACGTGTATTAAAAGCCGTTTTCCATTCATGCCCCTTTTTAACCCTTACTAGGTTGTAGGCTCCGCGTAAATCGAGCTTCGTGTATATACGGGCCCCTTTTAGTCTGTCGAATAATTCTGTTATAAGAGGTATGGGATATGCATTTCTTATGGTTATCCTATTCAAACCTCTATAATCGATGCAAGGTCGCAGGTCTCCCTCTTTTTTGGAGACGAAAAAGAAACCTGCTCCTGCTGGAGAGGAGGATCGTCTGATGAATCCTCGCTCTAGATTCTCCCTTATATATTCCTCCATAATGTCGTTTTCCTTTTGTGACAAAGGGTATACGTGTCCTCTAGGAGGCATAGTACCAGGGAGTAGCTCTATAGCACAGTCATATGGACGATGTGGCGGTAAGACCTCAGTCCTGGCTTTAGAGAACACCTCCTTTAACGCCAGATAACATTCAGGGACTTCGGTGGACAAAGGAGGTGCTGTGGCAATAGAGGCTACCAATCACATTGACCCTGCCCAGGCACTTTGACTGGCAACTAGGACCCCAACATTTTATGTCTCGCTGGACCCAATCAATCACCGGGTTATGCTCTGTTAACCATGGAAACCCAAGAACGACAGGACATGAGGGAGAGTCGATAATCTGAAATCGTATGGTTTCACGGTGCAAAACTCCTGTTTTCATGCATACATCAATAGTGTCGTGAGTGATATGGGGACATGACAGGTTTTCCGTCTATGGCTTCCACCATTAGAGGCCTCTCCTTTAAAAACCAGAGGTAAGAGGTTTTTGGCGGCAAAACATCTGTCCATAAAATTACCTGAGGCTCCAGAGTCTAGGAATGCCTCAGTCTCGAGGTGAACCCCTCCCAGGTTAGGGAGATGGGTACCAGAATCCGGGATTTTTTTTTTTCATTATCCACAAAGGAGGCATACAGAGAACGATAACCTGGGTATTAACTGTTCTTTGACCCGATTTGCCATTCTCACCCCTGCTACCCCTGGGTCTCTGAGGACATTGAAGGCGGAAATGATCTGCCCCGGCACAATAAAAGCAGAGCCCCCTTTCTCTTCTGTGAGCTCTTTCTGCCTCTGAAATACCTGTTTTTCCTATCTGCATAGGTTCAACGACCGGCACATCAGTTTTTTGCGGTCTCCGGGTTACCTGACGTACTGGTGTGTCTGGGTAATAAGGGTAAAGGAGGCAGAACCCTTCTGGGTCTGTCTCTGGGGTGTCTCCTTTCCCTAATTTGATCGTCCATGGCAATGCAAAAATCAACCAAATGGTCCAGATGTTCTGGTAATTTTAAGGGAGCCAGCTCAAACATAAAAGCCTCGTTCAGGCCTTCGGTAAAGGCTAAGGTTAAAACGTCGTTCGGCCAGAGCACCTCAGAGCCAAAGTCTTAAACTCTATGGCATAGTCGGAGACCCTCCTATTACCTTGTTTAATGTGAAACAAGGACCTACCCGCATTGGTAGCCCTTCTAGAGGGGTCAAAGGTACGTTTTAACTCAGAGGTAAAACCCTCATAGTCATAGATGATGGGTTTTCTTATTTTCCCACAAGGGCGTGGCCCACAATAAAGCTTTTTCAGTTAAATGATTAATCAGATAGCCTACTTTGGCTTTATCAGACATACAGGACCCTGGATTGTTCTCGAACAAGATCTCGAGTTGGGTCAAAAAACCCCGGCATAAGTTTGGTGTTCCATCATAGCGTAAGGGTGCCTTCATACTGAGCCTACATCCCTCGGGAGCGGCCGAACTGACCCTAGGCAATACTGGGTCTGGAGGGCTTGCAGTTCCAGTATTGGATCGATTTAACAGGGTTTGCAGGGCAAGAGCAATCTGGTCCATCCTATGGTCCTGCTCTTCTGTCTGGCTGCAATACGTGTCAACTGATTAGAGAGGTCTGCGGGATCCATTGGCCCTGACGTAATGTCACGGATCCCTCTGATTACCTGACTAGTGGTCCCTATACGCAGGACACACTCTACCCTTCCGATCCTTGAATGGTCGGCACGACTAGACAGACACAGAATTTGACAAGATAGTGTATCCACTAAGAATAACACTAGAACTATACACGAGACCTTAGAATAGTTAGCTCTTCCCAAGACCCTAACAATATAAGGGGTAGTCTGATGTGTGCTTAGGGTGCCACACAGACTGACCTCAGTACCAGAATTAGAAGAGTTAATGCCAATACCAGGGGTCATGCACAGAATGGTTCGTTCGTCAATGCCAAGGGTCATACACAGAATGGTTCGTTCGCCAATGCCAGGGGTCATACACAGAATGGTTCGTTTGCCAATGCCAGGGGTCATACACAGAATGGTTCGTTTGCCAATGCCAGGGGTCATACACAGAATGGTTCGTTTGCCAATGCCAGGGGTCATACACAGAATGGTTCGTTTGCCAATGCCAGGGGTCATACACAGAATGGTTCGTTTGCCAATGCCAGGGGTCATACACAGAATGGTTCGTTTGCCAATGCCAGGGGTCATACACAGAATGGTTCGTTTGCCAATGCCAGGGGTCATACACAGAATGGTTCGTTTGCCAATGCCAAGGGTCATACACAGAATGGTTCGTTTGCCAATGCCAAGGGTCATACACAGAATAGTTTGTTAGCCAAAAATACACAAGAGCTCTGCGGGAAGTAACTACCACGTCAGGGCACCGGCGTCTCTGTGAGTCTGGGCTTTAAACCTGGCGGGTCCACGTCAGCACGCCAGGCCCCGCCCCCCGGTGTCCCACGTGTGCGGAACCGACCGCGATATCACTCGGCGCCTGGTCAGCGAGCAGCGAGGAAGCTGCTGCCAGGCGCCGGGGGGTACGGGGGGCACGGGGGGGCCACCGTGACACGGAGTGACCGCCAGGCTTCCACAGGTACACCGATCTTAGGTAGACAAGATAAGTTATTTGCGCGTTTCATGCACCAGGTCGGGCTTATTGATGTTTGGCGAGTTCTGTATCCAAGTGTGAGAGATTACTCTTTCTATTCCGCTCCTCATGGGTCTTACTCTCGCATAGACCTTTTTTTGGTTAACGGTTTAGCTATGTCCAATGTGATTCGCACCGAGATTAATTCTATCTCATGGTCTGACCATGCTGATATAGCACTGTATCTCCATACCCCGAAGCTTGCGACCTCCTGGTCGTGGAGGTTAAATTCGTCCCTTCTCCGAGATCCAGATATACTTAGACAACTCCGCACCTTGTCGACACAATATTTTCTAGACAATCCACCTGGTGAGACGTCCCTATCCACGATATGGGCAGCTTATAAAGCGGTCATGAGGGGTCACCTTATTCAGATTGCCACCCATAGAAAACGCACCAAATTACACTTACTCGTCTCTCTACAACAGTCTCTCCGTCGCCTTGAGATGCGACATAAGGCCTCCCCCTCTCCCGAACTCCTCTCTGAACTCCTAAGCGCACGCTCCTCCCTAAAACGATTATTACTAGACGATGTAGCCAAACAAATGCTCTGGTCCCGTCGGTTGTTTTTTGAGAAGGCCAATAAACTGGATACTCTACTGGCCCGCGCTCTTAAACCCCGGAGTAAATTCTCCTCTATTGCTGCTGTTAAAACAGTAGGTGGTATCTTAGTACACTCCCCACAGGAGATTAGCACGGCTTTCACGGCATATTACTCAGAATTATATAACCACTCTCCCCATCATACTCCCTCTGATAAATCCCATTCAGAAGCCATCTCCTCTTTCCTAGATTCCGTCTCATTACCGCAACTCGAGGACCCTCATATATCGAGTCTTAGTGCTCCGATCCTTGAAGAGGAGGTGGGCTGCGCTATTTCTGCGCTGGGTGGGACGAAGGCCCCGGGCCCGATGGGTTTACAGGTGGGTACTATAAAGCGCTGCATCCAGAACTTGTCCCTTTTTTGACGTCGGTTTTCAATGACTGCGCTGAGGGCGGGTCTCTCCACCCTGATTTGCTCATGGCCAACATAGCCCTTATTCCTAAAGAGGGTAAAGACCCTTCAGCGGTTGAGAGCTACCTATATCTCTCATTAATTTTGATGCCAAGATTCTGGCTAAGGTCCTAGCGACCCGCCTCAGTCCATTTCTCCAATCCTTAGTCCATCCGGATCAGGTCGGTTTTGTTCCTAATCGTCAATTATTTGATAACACTAGACGGAATACCGACCTGATCTGGTGGCTATCTTCTCGAGCGACGCCTTCCCTAGTCCTATCGTTGGACGCGGAGAAGGCTTTTGACAGGGTGGAGTGGCCTTTTCTTTTCTCTACCCTCGTCCGCTTTGGCCTCCCAACCCCTTATCTTAATACGGTGCGTGCTCTTTACTCTGGTATGTCTGCGCAGGTCCAAATCCCAGGTAGTTGCCCCACTCGGTTCCCTATCCTTAATGGCACACGTCAGGGCTGTCCCCTCTCGCCCCTTCTCTTTCTCCTCGCTCTTGAACCCTTATTGGCTGCTATACGAAGTCATCCTGGCATACGGGGGGTTCCAGTCGGAGGAGATAATTTTACTGTTTCGGCTTACGCTGACGACATCCTTCTTACCCTGATAGATCCCATCTCTTCTCTTTCCCATCTTAGACCACTATTATCTGACTTTGGTAAAATTGCGGGGTTTCGCGTTAATTACACTAAATCCTGTGCTATGCCCCTCCATATGTTACACTCAGACACAGCCTCGATTGAATCAGAATTTAGGTTTCGGCTTGCTCCTTCTGAATTGCCGTATTTGGGTATCCTTCTAACTGCAGATCCGAAAGCTCTTTATGGCAAGAATTTCGCATCTATGGTTCGTCAGATTAAGTGTGATCTGGAGCATTGGTGCGATAAACCCATATCGTGGATAGGACGCATTCATAGCATAAAAATGAACATACTCCCACGTATTCTTTTTCTGTTCCAGACTCTACCTTTACTACTAACTCAAAGAGATTTAGCCGGGCTCCAACAGGCGATCGACTCGTTTATTTGGCAAAACAAGAGGCACAGGGTGGCGCGCCGCATACTATATCGCCCTAAGACCCGCGGAGGATTAGGGCTCCCTAACCTATACTTATATTATTGCGCGGCCCAACTGACTCAGGTTGTGGCCTGGCATTCTCCTGCTTCTGCTAGACGATGGGTCGCACTAGAATCCGCCTTTATGTCCCCTGACCGTCCTGACCTTTATATATGGCTTCCTAGATCCTCCAGACCTATTTTGCGCACGGCGTGTCCTTCGATTTTGACATCTCTCCGCCTTTTTGAGCTAGCTAGGAAGAAATTTGAGTTGGTGGGCACCCCCTCTCCCCTCACCCCCTTACTGCGTAATAGAGAATTTCCACCGGGACTGAGGGCCTCGGATTTCGAAGGACTGGCGGGTGCGGGGCTACTGAGGTACCGTGACCTCTATCAGGGAGGACGGCTCATTACTTTCTCCGAACTTCAGGAACGTGGCCATTTGACTCCTTTTTCCTTTTTTCGATTCCTACAGGTCCGACATTTCGCTACTGCTCTGACTTTAGAAAGGGTCTCAACTGCTCCCCTTACCACATTAGAGCGCATCTGTATGGCAGATGGCCCCCTAAAAGGGCTTATATCCCAACTTTACCTTCTCCTAGGCTCCAGCCCAAGACAGTGGGGACCCCTCACGTATTGCGATAAATGGGAGGTTGACCTATGTGACCCTTTGCCAGGAGATGAATGGGAAGATATATGGGAACAAACAGCCAGGTCCTCCGTTTGCGTCACTCACCAGGAACAATCATACAAAATCCTACTCCGCTGGTATGTTACCCCGGTGTCTCTTTATCGTATGGGAGCCACCTCCAGTGATTTCTGCTGGCGAGACTGCGGGGATAAGGGCACTTATATTCATATGTGGTGGGACTGCCCGGTTGTACGCCGCTTCTGGTCTTTGATTCACGCCGAGTTTCAGAAAATATTTCATAGACAACTGTCCCCTTGATCCCTGGGCATACCTCCTCTCTCGTCCCCTGTCAGCTCTGTCTCGACCTGAGCAGCTTTTATTTAATAGGATAGCCCTTGCGGCCCGTCGGGCCTTGGCGGCATGTTGGCGTCAGAGTGTTCTTCCTTCCTGGACTGTAGTAACAGACAAAATTGTAGACGCCTGTCTTATGGACGAACTGACGGCCAAGGTCGGAGACACTGTTAGCTCTTTCACTAAAACATGGGCCTTATGGGAGGAGTATCTAGTAACTCAATTGTTTTGCTCTGTTTGCCCCGTATTGGGCTGGTACCCAAATGGTCTCATCTAATAACACCCCTGCAACTGTTGGTTGGAACATTCCCCCCTTTTTTTTATACTTTGTCCTGTGTTCTTTTATGTTTCTTATATTTTGTATTTTTTCCTTTTTATCTGTGTTTTATTGTTTGATGTTTAACTACTAAAATAAGTGTCACTGTATCCTTTCTCAGATATTTTTATGTCTACTGAATGTTATGCGCTACTGGATAAGTGACTCTTTAAATAAAGAATTTAAAAAAAAAAAAGAAGGGAAAGTTTGATTTATGATTATTATTCTGTCCCATTACCTTTGGTCCCTTAACAAGTGGGGGCACATCTGCAAACTGCTGTAAGTCCTACACCGTTCACCTGAGTTGGATGTACATACCCTCAAATTAAAGCTGACAGTCTGCAGTTAAAGCACATTGTGTTTGTTTCATTCCAACTCCATTGTGGTGGTGTATAGAGCCAAAGATGTTACAATTGTGTCCATGTCCTAATATTTCTGGACCTGACTGTAATTGCCCCCAGCTCACACATGGATATAATTGCCCCCAGCTCACACATGGATATAATTGACCCCAGCTCACACATGGATATAATTACCCCCAGATCACACAGGGATATATATTGGCCCTCAGCTCACTTGCCGCTCCAAGCGTCTTCCTCCCAGTGCGTACGGGCAAATGATGCTGCCCAGCCGCTCGATGAAGTCCGCCAGGCGCGGCGTTAACTCCGGAATTAACGCCACGAGATCGCGGGCGGTGGACTTCAACGAGCAGCCAGGCAGGAGCATTTGCCTGCGCGCGCTGGGAGGAAGACGCTCAGAGCGGCAGTGAGGCGAGCAAATGGCTCGTGTGCCGACACAGTCGGCCCCTCATGCCGGGTGTGGCACGCGTGACATAGGTTTGCCATCACTGGTCTATTCTATCCCCTCTCAGCTTATTAAAGGGCCTGTCTATTCTATCGACTGACAGCTGCATCATGATTCACATTACATTTGTGAAAGCCGCTTGTCACATAATGATATTTATTACATATTTAGCTGAAAACATTAAGGAATAATTTCTGATTTACAGCTGATGGTTTTGGCTTCCTGTCTCTGACCTCTGTTACTTGATATCAATCCTCTTACCCTGTACAGAACAACATGAATCCCTGCCCCTCTGCTTGGGAAGGTTAGGATCACGGAGTTAAATTCACAGTATGACAAATAAATAGGATTATTTAGATTCTATAGCACGGACTCCCAAATGAGTAATTTGAGAAGTATTGAAGGTGCATAAATAACACAAATAATACAAAATTTACCATTAAATAAACATATACAAGGTTAGGTGGATCTCAGAAGATGCAGCATAACAAACTTACTATCATGTAAAACATAAACAAACCCAGTCATTTACTCGGTAACACAAATTGAAAGTTGCACCAATTAAAGGATGTGTAGTTAAAACACATTAAGCCTGTACATATATTTTTGGGGCTTAATTGTTTTAAGTCCACCATCCTGTGATCTTGAATCTTTTCAACTCTGTAAGCAGAAAGTAAGTACAGACTTTTAGTTGCTAAAACACTTATTTTACTGAACTGGATTTATTAAGGCAAGCTTTATACCCAACTAGAACACCCCTTTATAAAGTACCTTTGCCGATGGAGGGTGTGGGACTCGCCATGTTTCCTGTTTCAGGTTCTTGGTGTCTTTAACCTTCTCAGAGACTCATCCTTATATAGAGTTCCACATGCAGGTGTCCTTATATCAGGAGGACTTTCACTTTCTTGTATACCAGTCAATTTACTGGAACTCATAAACTCTCTGACATGTTATCAAAATAACCTTCCAGATAATGGATATTTTATAGAGCGCTGGTAAATATGCAGAATGTACAGAGCAAGTTAATAGTCAATCCAGAGATATATGTGATAATAAAGCAAGAGAGTATGAGAGAAGGGGGACAGGGCATGTCACCTAAATGGCTAGCAGCCATCGTCTGCTCACCACTACTATGTCAGCACTGCTGGGGTTAAATATTAGTGACTTAGCAGCTATTGCTGACCAGTCCCGGTAATGAACAGGGAGGCCCCCCCACTGGTTTCTATCTGTAGGTGGGGGTGCAGTTTATGATCAGTGTCTACCCCCATGAAAACACAGTGGCTGGAGGCAATTAATACAAGTGGTGGTGGGAGCATGCCTTGGCCCTACCAATGGGTGTCGGGTGGGAGGTAATGGAAATGGGAGGCAGACATGTGTACTGTGTAGCGCTGTGTTAAATTTTCCTCCTAATTGAAACGATATTGCCACTAGAAGGAGACAGAGCATATATGAGTAAGGACTGCTGGACTAAAAGGACTCTATCTCCCAGAAACCCTTGGGGAACACAGGAAGTGAGCGTGCTGGCGCCAGGAAAGGGAAGGCGAGCATCGTGCACGGCATGGTCATAACGAACAGAGCAGCTTGTGGAATGAGACGTATGAAAGACACAGTCCGGGATCGAAACCAGGTTGGAGCGTGTATAGTCGGCGTTATCCAGTGCAGAAGATCGGGGAAAGAGTGTGAATCATTGTGTACCACATTCCGCTGAGCAGTTCTGGTGACAAGCATGTTCCAGGAGGACCTCGAGTAAGGAGGCAGTGGATGGAACGGAGTGCAGGAAGCGGATTGATTCCCGGCTGAGGAGATTCAGCAATGGGGGAGTGGATTTCGTTGCCACTGGGTTCCAGTTGGCAGAGAGGTTGGCAGAAAGAGGGATCTTCTGGTCGAGTCATCAGTTCAGGACAAGTTGTTCGCCGGATGGGTGAGAGGTCTCAAGGCCTGCAGTTTCCATAACAGTGTGCACTTATTTGATTGCTTCAAATTACAGGGCCCCGACGTTGACTAGTTGAAGATATTTTTGTGCATTCACTGGTCAGTGAGTTTAGTACCCGGGTACCCTACTTAAACCCACAAACTGAGGGTATTAACCGTTTCTTTTCCGCCGTGTGTGTCCGCGTTGCATATCATGTCATTCATTAAAGCTTAATTATTTCATGCTTAAAAGTATATGTGTATTCGATGCCAAATTATTGCTTCAGTAAAGTATATAACTTAGAAAATCCATAAAGGTGTGCTGGTGTACAGTAAATTGTTAGTGCGGGGAGACTATCCTGGATTTATTCAGCGACCCGGGGGGTGAGCGCTACAACTGTTCCAATCCATGCATGGTGGGAGGAAGCAATTAATATGAAGGGTGTGTGTGAACATGTCATTACCCTAACATCCACCCCCTCCCCAGACAGATTGGGTGGGGGTTATATAAGTACTGGAGGGCAGAGGTGGGGTCACATTTTACTGGCCAGATTGGTTCTTGTCTCCTCTGGTGTTTGGGGCCTGGATGGTCGCTGGAGTTGGATCATGTTGCAGCCAGCGATGTGTCATGATGCGCTCCATCCTCCTGGCGGTCATGCGATCCCTGCACATAAGGGCACACAGCCTCGACCTGTGGGAGGTTTAGGCTGTCCATCCTGCCCTTTGTATACACTGCTGTGTCGGTTCTGGGAGCAACCGTGGCTGTATGCCTCCAGGAGGGCTGAGGCGGTCTGCTAATTAGGCTGGTTAGGTTGCCGCCTTAGGCCTCACATTCACTGAGGCCTCGCAGCCCGCCTTCCCTTGACAGGAGACCACAGAGAGGAGACAAGATCATGAGGCCCCAGTCTGTGTAATGGGGGACCTGGTTTCAATCCCGATGAGGTCATAATTTTGGGGCGCTAAAGCATTTAAGGGACTTCTGTTACCGGTCTCAAACATATGAGAATGAGAGGCTGCAACTGTATAATAATGAGAGCAACATCAGTATTAATTAGTATCATTTAATATATGTTACACTGCAGTTCAACAGGAAGTAGTTAATGAGGAAGTTGGTCACATGACATTGACTAGAAGTTACAGCTAAAGTTTACATAACCTTTTATAAATTGTTGTGTTAATAAATTTGCCATAGCGCTGCGGCTGGATCTGAGAGGCTATTTCAGAATCAGCAACATTTATACATCCACAGCCAGAAATCTTCCTGCTTCCCAAGACATCATCTCTGTTATGGGGCTTGTGCGGAGCCGTACCGGCGGCTGGAATCTTCTTATGCTCCTTTCCCCTCAGTTCACTTCTCGTGGTTGCCTGCACTCATCAGATGCAGCAGTAGCTGACAGGCTGGGCACCCTCCCCACCAACTAAGAGAGGTGAGTTGGGCCAGTGCCTGTAGTTGGTCAAGCAGGTCCTCTACAGCTATGTGGATTAGGGTGTGATAGTTTATATTTGTGAGGTGGTGACGGAAGCCTCTGCCACCTTTTCAGGGACTTGTGCACCAAGTGTCTGGGACTGGCTGGCGCGGGCACTCACAGCAGAGCCCGCACTACACATAGACTGTGTGCCCCTTGGAGAAGGCAGATGCCAGCCTCGTGTCCGCGGACTATGGGTAATTAGGGCATAAAATGTTCATAGGGCATGGACATTGCCAAACTGTTTGTAATTTGGTTTAAAGTATTTCTGTTTTGAACCAGTATAATGTAATTAGGTTTGCGTAATCTGGATTATGTAAGAATACTGCCTCACTATCTGTGTGTGTAACTGTTATCTGTATATATTTTGTAATCTATTTGTCAATTAGGATCACCCAATGTCTTCGTTCGTTAAGAAATGTTAAGTAGTGATTACTGTAGCTGTCTACCTAATGTTTATTCGGCGCAAGGTCTTGTTACCAGTGGGGTACCTCAGGGGTCAGTACTTGGACCCATTCTCTTTAATATTTTTATTAGTGATATTGCAGAAGGTATTAATGGAAAAGTATGTCTTTTTGCTGATGACACCAAGATTTGCAACAGGGTTGACGTTCCTGGAGGGATCAGCCAAATGACAAATGATTTAGGTAAACTAAAAAAATGGTCGGAGCTGTGGCAATTGAGTTTTAATGTGGATAAGTGCAGGATAATGCACCTGGGACGTAAAAACCCAAGGGCTGAATATAGAATATTTGATACAGCCCTAACCTCAACATCTGAGGAAAGGGATTTAGGGGTCACTATTTCAGAGGATCTAAGGGTAAGTAGTCAATGTAATAGAGCAGCAGGAAATGCTGGCAGGATGCTTGGAAATGCTGGCAGAATGCTTGGTTGTGTAGGGAGAGGTATTAGCAGTAGGAAAAGGGAAGTGCTCATGCCACTGTACAGAGCACTGGTGAGACCTCACTTGGAGTACTGTGTGCAATACTGGAGATCGTATCTCCAGAAGGATATAGACATCTTAGAGAGAGTTCAGAGAAGGGCTACTAAAATGGTGTACGGCTTGAAGGAGAAAAGTTACCAGGAAAGGCTTAATGATCTTAACATGTACAGCTTGGAAAAAAGACGAGACAGAGGAGATATGATAGAAACATTTAAATACGTAAAGGGAATCCACAAGGTAGAGGAAGGGAGTATATTTAAAAGGAAACAAAATAGCAAAACAAGAGGACATAGTCTTAGATTAGAGGGGCAAAGGTTTAAAAGTAACATCAGGAGGCATTATTTTAGTGAGAGGGTGGTGGATACATGGAACAGTCTTCCAGTAGAAGTGGTAGAGGCCAAAACAGTAATTGAATTTAAGCAGGCATGGGATAAGCATAAGGCTATCCTAAACAAAAGATAAATCCAGGTAAAGTATCCATGTAATTGGGCAGACTAGATGGGCCGAAAGGTTCTTATCTGCCGACATTTTTCTATGTTTCTATGTAATTTCTCATTCCAAGAGGTCAATGTTTGTGCAATTATCTGTATCCGTGTGATTAGGTCCTCCTAGAAGAGGCTGTGGTTCTTTTATATGTAAATGACCCCTGTTTGTCCATATAAATATCTGTGCTTGTCATCTGATTAAAGCAGTTCTATTCTGACCAAACTTGAAGTCATGGCTCATGTTTTGGGGTAGCAGCTACCTTCTGATCGCTGTGCCAACGAAAGTCTCCAGGTCTACAGCCTCGGCTTATTTATTGGGATGCTAGCCAGGCTCTCTACATGTACCTGTCTTTAAACTGCGGCTAAGGAATGGGAGAAAGACACGGGAGACACAAGGGGAAAGAAAAATCGGTTGTCCAGCGAGGAAGCGGCCTTTGACAGATGTGACCCTGTCAGGGCACAGAGATCTGTTACAAAAGGTGCATGACTGATTAAACCTGGGAACTCCTTAACCCATACCCTCAAATATAAAGACACAACACATTCTTAACTGGAAAGGGCATGGGCCACAGCTTTATTAAATATATACAACATGTAATCCTGCAGTTCTTTCACATCCTCTGCCCTATTACCCATGTAATAGGCAGTTTCACCGATAACCAACCAGGAGCTCGTCACCCCGCCTGACCGAGATCAAGAGGGGCTCGTCTCACCAAGGCCTCCCCCGAAGGCGGCTTAACCATTTGAAAGCACCGCAGTCCAGGAATCACGCCAATCCAAAACTGTGACCACAAAGAAGACAAACTTCAACAGGGTGGGCGGGCGGGAATCTCCTTGATGCACAGTTGACGCTGGCAGGGAACAAAGAGACAGAACACACCCACCACAGATGCATATATAGGTAAGCGAGACAATGTCGCACACATATGGCCAATAGCTCCACATTTCCTTCTGACCATCCGGCCCAGGCCATCAGTCATGTTCCCCTTCCTTAAAGGTCGAGGGGATTCTTGACTGATTAAACCTGGGACCTCCTTAACCCATACCCTCAAATATAAAGAAAGGCACAACACATTCTTAACTGGAAAGGGCCACAGCTTTATTAAATATATACAACATGTAATCCTGCAGTGCTTTTCCCATCCTCTGCCCTATTACCCATGTAATAGGCAGTTTCACCGATAACCAAACCAGGAGCTCGTCACCCCGCCTGACCAAGATCAAGTGGGGCTCGTCTCCCCAAGGCCTCACCCGAAGGCGGCTTAACCATTTGAAAGCACCGCTGTCCAGGAATCACGCCAACTCCAGGGGCACCATGTTCTCCTAATGGCTGCCCCTGCGCCCCACCGCAGACAGCGCCTCCTCAATCCCTGACATTAAACCGGTCAAAAATATGTCCAAACCAATGTCCGTCAAATGGACCCCATCTCCCCATATCACATTCCTATGGTCGCCCTCCAACGCTGTGTGACGGATTGAAAACCCCCCCAACTGCCTAACAAATTTGGAAACCTCACGATTAACTCTCTTCCTAGCCCTGTCAATGGCCCGCGGCGCCGCCATCACCTCCCAATGAGGTCGAGAGATAATGTTGGACCACACCAGCGACAATCCCCCAAAGATGGCAAAACAGCGGGCCAGATCCAGCTTCATAGCCCAAATCAGATCCACCAAACGAACCGTCCCCAAGTCATTTCCCCCAGCGTGAACAACTAAAATAACATCCCTGGGAACCCTCCCAGCCAGAACATCACATTCCTTCGACACCCGAGCCCAACGCAAACCCCGTATACCCAACCAGCAAATCTCTGCCACCTCTGCCGGAAAACCAAGGTTTCTGCCATGCGGCCGTTGTGTAGCCTGCAAGGCCGCCCAATGCACGAAGGAATGACACAATATCCAGACCATCCACGGGGAAGTACCTGAAATTATAAAAGGTTAGGACAAACATACGAGCAAAAACGATCCGATCGCCACCTGCCCAACCGACGAATCATGCCAACCAATGCACCCGCAGCCACCGTCGCCGTGCCTATACGAAAAGAGTGGGAGGCAAACAACCCCGGTTCATAACCCAAAACCTGAATGCACCGCTTAAAAAACGCCGAAAATTGGTACCTAGTCAAAGGAACCCCATTAAGGTGAATCAAAAAAAGAGTCAGCAAAATCTGGACGAACCGCCAAATACTCCCGCGTGAGGCCCAAAGGACACCCGATCCCCCCAAAAGCATTTAAAGTAATAAGAATGCCCCTACCTAACTGGTGCATCTTGGATCTGGCAATCAAAAACCTCACCTGATCAGCTGACACAGAAACATGCGCCAAGCGCAAGGCAGAATGCGCCCGAGAGTTAGGAGCAATCAGCTCAGCCACCCTCAGAACACCATAAAAGGCAAAGGCAAAAGCCACTCTAAACAATCGAGTCTCAAAAATATCACGACAAACTCCGAGTAAAACATCCAACAGTTCAAAAGACATGGGGCCAGAAACTGGGCGCCGAACATCAGGCATATCAGTCCGTCACCAACCCGAAACAATTCTTCAAAGCAGGAAATCCCGACCAACATCCTCCCAACCAAATGCCTTGCACAAAAACGAAGGGGCAGCTAGAACCCTGGCCGCTCCCGAATCAGAGCCCCCTTGTTCCCGAAGGGAATTGAAATAAATCAAGGTTGCCCACCTACGATCCTCCACAGTATGCCAATCCCGTTCCCCCCATGCCACCGATCCCCACCTCCACCAGACCTGAGAATATGCAGTCCACGTCGCTCCCAACAAAGAGTCCTCTAACAACATCCTCAGCCCAGTGAAACGAGGGTCCAGAGCCATAGAGGAAAGGGTGTCGCATTACTCGCTGCTCCCGGAGCCACCTGCCAAAAACAGTCCCACTGGCACCGGAAGAGAGCGTCAGCAATCACGTTCTGAACACCCGGCACATGCCGAGCCCGCAACCATATGTTCCGCTAAAGGCAGCGCAGTAACAGGTGACGCAAACGAGCTAAGACGGGAGGGGAACTGGACGACAAATGATTTACCACCTGCACCACACCCAGGTTGTCCGTCCAGAACACCACCCGCCTATTAGCCAGACGCTCCCCCTACAGCTCCTGGGCCACAATCAATGAAAAAGTTCCAGAAATGTGAGATTCCTCACCAACTCAGAAGCCGCCCATTGCGGGGGCCACGCTTCGGCACACCAAGCACCCTGGAAGTACACGCCAAAGCCATGCGCCCCAGACGCATCGACAAAAATCTTGAGGGACTGATTGTCCACGTCCGTGTCTTTTCAATACGTCAGCCCATTAGAACACAGCAAGAAGGATTGCCACACCACAAGGTCCGCCTTCAAAGCACTAGTGATGCGAACAAAATGGTGAGGTGCACGTATCCCGGCGGAAGCCAGAGACAACCTGTGGCAAAAAGCCCTGCCCATTGGCATCACCCAGCACGCAAATATCAGGTGACCCAATAACGATTGAATATCAGAAAGCCGCATCTTCGCAACCCCTTGCGCCCTCCCCGCAAAATGCAACAAGGTTTGAATTTTCTCAACCGGCAAACGGAAAACACGGAGGATGGTATCAATCTCAATGCCCAAAAGGCAAGCGATTGAACTGAGCCCTCCGTCTTATCCTCGACCAAAGGCACACCGAATTCCCCGGCAACCTCCCAAAAAATCTGCAGCAGCGCGGAATCCGCCGGTCCCACAAACAGGAAATCATCCAAATAATGGACCACCGAATTCCGTCCAGCACGCTGACACACCACCCACTGCAAAAAGGAAGAGAACAACTCAAAATAGTAGTAAGAGGTTGAGCAGCCCATCAGAAGACAACGGTCGTAGTAAAAACCTCCACGAAAGGAACACCCCAGCAAATGATAGCAGTCCGGCCGAATCAGTAACACCCGAAACGCCGCTTATGTCCGCTTTCACCAATAAACAACCAAGCCCAGCCTCCCGCACAATCTGCAATGCCTCGTCAAAAGAAGAATATCGCACGTGACATCCCTCTTTTCCAATACCGTCATTAACAGAAAGACCGGCCGGGTAGGAAAGATGGTGAATCATGCGGAATTTACCCTCCTCCCTCTTGGGCACAATGCCCAACGGAGACACCCGAAGATTGGAAAAGGGGAGCTCCGCAAAAGGATCCACCATCCGACCCAAATGAACCTCCTTAGCCAACTTGTCCACCACCACCTCGCCGTGCTGATGCGCAGAAATTACATTTTGGGAAAAATGAGGAAAGTCAGACGGCACATGCGGAATAACAAAACCTTCGGGGAACCCATCAAATAACAACGCAGCGCATCGCCTATTGGGGTACCTGTCTAGCCAAGGAACCATAGCCTGAACTATCACCGAGGTGATCCCTTCTATCGGGCTTTCCCCGACCTGGAACCCTAAAGGTCGAGCCATGTCCCTTTCTAAAACATCGAAATGCCGGATGGGATCCCCCACAGGAAGATTATTCATGCTTGAACCTGCAATTTGAGGACCAACGGCAATGGGACTCATTAAAGAGCCAGCACCACCCCTTTCCGGTTCCCGCTGGTGCTCATGGGGCTCTGGGCACCGCGGATGCAGGAAAGGGTGACGCCACTGGACGGTTTGGCGTCATGAGCAATAGCCACAGATTTGTGTCCTGCAAGTCAAAACGGAGCCCGGGCCGCACTGCCATCTTCTGCCGAAACTGTTGGTCGTACCTAAAACAACAAAGGCCCCCATAAATTTTGTACACCCCAAATTAAATCCTAATATGAAAACAAAGCCATGCCACGCTTTGGAAATCGCTCGCACAAAATCGCGCTATAAGCCAAAAACCCCTGAAGCCAATTGCAAAATGTCTCAGGCAACGACTTCACCTTTTCCTTTTCCTTGTCTCCCGGTAAAGGATCAATGTGTTTAGGACGATCAACCGTCTCCCTATCCGGAGTAACCAAAGTGAGCACGTCTACGTACTCCCCCTTCCAAATCTTCTCCCGCACTTCAGCAGAGACATCCAGGCCCAGAGAAGACAAATCACACGCACCATAAGAGCGCACCTCAGCACCAACCGCACCAGGCACCGGAGCCCCACTAATGAGCGGTGCAGGAACACTCAAAGCAGCTGGGGCCAAAACCCCCACCACGGCAGAAGCAGGGGCAGTCACTGCCATCGGTATCGCTGCGCCAATCACAGTAGGGGTCTGAACAGGAGCTGAGGCTACGTAAGACCCCCCGAATGAGCACTAGCAAGGACCCCCAATGCAGCTGAACTAGACGCAACAGCCTGCTACCAGCACCACGCCACCAGCAACATCAAGCCCAGCAGGGGACCTTGACGCAGACGCTTGCGACGCAGCAGACGCCCCATCCTGCCACTGTCTGAGAGCCGCAACCAGGGTTTCCATAAACCCCGTAGTTAACCCATCAAAACTACCTGATTCAGCATTGGCCGAGAGACCCCCCCCCCCTGAGCCAGCAACAGCACCACCAAGGTCAGACTCACGTGCTGCCAGAAGGGATGATCTTCCTGGAGCCACCGGGACAAGCGGGTCCGGCGATGGGCACCCTGGAACCACATGACCAGATAACCTCTGCATGTTCAGCATACCCACGGACCTTGACTCCGAGCCACTCACAGCAGGAGAGCGCTGATTACGGTCCCCACGAGCCACAGAACGACCTCCAGAAGTGGATAATAATGGCACCGGTTGATCCACAGCCGCCTCTGCCGAATCCACAGGTGCAACACCCGCCAAAATCGCCCTTCTCCTTGGATTTACGGCAACAGCATGGGCGCCGCCATCGTGGGGGTGTGTCCGGCGCGCCGATCGTGATGCCGGTCTGCTCCAAGTAGGAGGGGGCCTTGGAGCGGAAGCAGCCGATCGTGTCATTCTACTTCCGGCCGCCGAAGTGAAGGCTGCACTCGAGGGCTCCTGGATCGCACCATCCTGACGGGTACGTGGGGCGCCCACTCACCCAATTCCTCCATCCTATTCAGCACCAACCATCCGCTAAAGGCCATCCACCGCTGCATCCACTACCGGGGGAAGAGCTGTGGGAGAAAGCATGCTTACCCTCCTCCGCAAACCAGATCGAAGTCCACACGGCGGCGTATCCATAACCACGGATCCCTCTGAAGACTGGCAACCGGCATCCTGCTCCACCATCAGGCATCCGTGTCCCATGAAGCCTCAGAGGACTTGGGCTCAGTCGCACCGGAGGCCTAGAACGCTGCTCTCTCTGCCACTGACGGGGCCCTTGAGATTCCTCTGGAGACTGGTCCCGAGCTGGTACCGATGCATCGATGAGAAGGTCCAGCATGGTCGAACCCCGAGCAGCAGCGTGCACCCTCAGTTGATCCAGTAAAGCATCCAACGAAGTAGATGCCATATCAGCAAACAAATCACCACGTTTTTTCTTCTCTTACAGAATCTCCTTGATGCACAGTTGACTCTGGCAGGGAAGAAAGAGACAGAACCCACCCCCCACAGATGCATATATAGGTAAGAGAAACAATGTTGCACACATATGACCAATAGCTCCACATTTTCTTCTCTGACCATCCGCCCAGGCCATCAGTCATGTTCCCCTTCCTTAAAAGGTACAGGGAATTTTATACTTCAATGTTTGTTAGTTGACCAGATGAAATGCAATGAGCTTTCTATATTTATCTGTCATTTATTGGCACATTTTATCTTTAACCTTTCAGCATCAAACTGAACAATCATGTGTTAATCAGCTCCTCGCACGCTGTGTACTGACTGTAAGGACCTTTACTCTGAGTGCGCAAACCATAACGCGGCGGTTTTTAGAGTGCCCTCCAAGAGGGCATATATGCTAGATATTTGCCATAAAAGGTGTATGGGGGTCCGGGTAGTGCCCTGGGGGACAGGAAACAAGGACAAAAAGAAAAAAAAAAAAAGGTTTTAAAAGGGACAGTGAGTTTTCCATGAAATAAGGGTTAAAAATAAAAACGAAAAATTCCTTCAAATATCGTGCCTAGGAGGTCCCCATAACCTGCCCGTGAAGTGGCGGATTTCTAGGATGTATAGAAACACTTAAAAACAAATGACGTTTCATATGACGGTAAATGCTTTTCCTTTAATCTATTCATAAACAACTGCTTGGGGTGGCAGCCTGTATGAAAAGACATTTTAGGACGCGCAGAAAAAGTTTAGTGTATTTTTTGGCTAAATTATTGTGAAACTTATGCAGGCTTTGGATGAAAGTAACAATAGGTGCTTTAAAATTGGGCCTTTAGCGTCGGCAACAGTGCCGTCACACCGTAACCCCTCTGATGATATGAATCTGGTACAGGCGTCAGTGGCAGTGCACCCAAATATTGTGCCTTTGGTGCCAGGCCAACAAGTGCCATCATACAGTAACCCTTCTGTAGTGTTGTGGAAGAGTGCAGAGGTGGACCATACAGTCCTATATTAAAAAGATATGATATCTGGTAAAGGCGTCAGTGCACCCAAATATTGTGCCTTTCATGGCAGCAAGTGCCACGAACCGAACTCAATGGGACTCAAAAGTTCGATTTTTAGAGTGCCCTCCAAGAGGGCATATGTGCAAGATATTTTCCATAAAGGTGTATGGGGGTCTGTGTAGTGCCCTGGGGGACAGGAAACCAGGACAAAAAGGTTGAAAAAAAAAAAAAAAGTTTTTAACCCTTTCGCTGCTGAGGCATTTCCCGCCTGTGTGCTGAGGTCATTTTTAACGGTTTCGCTCATCATGTTTAACCGCGTTTTGAAGCCTTATTTTATTATATGACCCAGACATATTATAGATCGTTCTTTCCGGCTTGGCAGATTCATAATATGCCAATATTATATGTGTACGTTATGTCCTGTCTGTATATTATAACAAAATATGCAATAAAATTTGAATTTTCAAAAATTTACAACGTGTAAAGTGTTTTTTTTTCACATTTTAACATGCGATCGTTTGCGGTTATATTTTCTATGGTGTGCGCTTGTTAAAAAAATTAGAAATGGGGTCTCGTTACATTTTTTTTGGAGGAAAATTTTGCTATTTTTAACAAATGCACCCCATACAAAAAAAAAATTAAATGGGAACAATATTGCTGCATTAACAAAACAAATAAAAAACTTGTTTATTTTTTTTTTTTTTTTTTAAAAAAAAACTTTTTTCATGGTTATGTTTAGTATCGTTGGAAAGGCCATGCTCTGGCTGATCCAACGATATCTAACACTAACCCCTAGCTGCTACAGATCGGGAGATAGGGGTTCCAATGAACCCCCTATCTCCACCATTGGTGGCAGCTAGGGGTTAACTCCAGGACTGGCATCATCGTGCTATGCACGATGACGCCAGTCCTCAGGGGGAGTTCCCGGAGGCTTGGCCGACATCTAAGATGTCAGCCAGCTCCGGGAAAGGATCACAAACCGGTGCTTTTCGGCTCTGAATCGTGATCCGGCCCCCATGGGGTTAATGCCAGGTACCGTTTGGAAGGGCAGGCTGAAGGACCTCCCACCCCTGCCTTTCAGGCGCCTCCTCCACACACGCGGGGGGGGGCCTGAAATAGATGTCATCGGGCCGCCACAATGACATCTATTGTGTCCGCGGCGGTCCCGGAGTGACATCCAAGAGGTCAGTCCACACCGGGGGGGCACAGCGATCATCCGGAATCGGGACGATCGCTGGCTGCTTTGAGAGGACGTGCTCAGCATGTCTTCCGCAGCCAACCCGTCCTGCGGCAGGACGCGCTGAGCATGTCCTCCGCAGCGAAGTGGTTAAAGGGACAGTGAGTTTTCCATGAAATAAGGGTTAAAAATAAAAATGTAAAATTCCTTCAAATATCGTGCCTAGGAGGTCCGCATAACCTGCCCGTGATGTGGCGGATTTTCAGGATGTATCTAAAAATTAAAAAACAGAGGAGGAGGAATCAGAGTTACCCAGTGTGCCGTGAAGGAAATGTAACGACCCTGTCCATGCTTGCTGGACCAGGTGTCTAAAGTCACATGCACCTTGCTGCTGACTGCCTTTCCCAATGACACGATACCATTGTCTTCCACGTGCTGGTATAGTGCTGGAATGGCCTTCCGTGAAAAATAATGGCGTTTTGGAACCTGCCACTGTGGTACAGCACACTCAGCAAATTCACGGAAGGGAGCAGAGTCCACCAGCTGGAAAGGCAGCAGCTGCAATGCAAGTAATTTTGCTAAGCTGGCATTTAGACTCTGTGCTTGGATGGTTGGGACTATATTTTTTCTTACGCTGCAGCAGCTGGGGCAACGTAATCTGTCTGCGTAAATCTTCAACTGATGGGATGCTGTCACATTGTGACGAAGGACCTGGTACATCCATTACTGTAGCATCATATCTGTCAGTGGAGGTTGTAGGTAATGACATGGTAGGAAATACAGTGGGAGTAGAGACAGATGAGGAGGAGGAGGAGGACCTACACAAAGTTTTGCGCCAATGGGATGTGTGGCAGGTGGCTATTAGGGATGAGCCGAACACCCCCGAGTTCGGTTCGCATTTGAACTCGAACTTTCCAAATGTTCGAATTCGAACTCAAACTCAAAGTCAATGGGGCTGAAAATTCGATTTTTAGAGTGCCCTTCAAGAGGGCATATATGCTAGATATTTGCCATAAAAGGTGTATGGGGGTCCGGGTAGTGCCCTGGGGGACAGGAAAAAAAGGACTAAAAGTTAAAAAAAAAACGTTTTTAAAGGGACAGTGAGTTTTCCATGAAATAAGGGTTAAAAATATAAACGAAAAATAACTTCAAATATCGTGCCTAGGAGGTCTCTCCATAACCTGCCCATGAAGTGGTGGATTTCTAGGATGTATAGAAACATTTAAAAACAATGACATTTCAAATGACGGTAAATGGTTTTCCTTTAATCTTTCCATAAACAACTGCTTGGGGCGGCAGTCTGTATGAAAAGAGGACATTTTCGGACACACAGAAAGTTTAGTGATTGTTTTTGGCCAAATTATTGTGAAACTTATGCAGGCTTTGGATGAAAGTAACAATAGGTGCTTTAAAATTGGGCCTTTAGTGTCGGCAACAGTGCCGTCACACAGTAACCCCTCTGTGGATATGAATCTGATGCAGGCGTCAGTGGCAATGCAGCCACATATTGGGCCTTTGGTGCCAGGCCAGCAAGTGCCATCATACAGTAACTCCTCTGTGGTAATGTGGAAGAGTGCAGGGGTGGACCATGCGTTCAGGGCCGGTGCTAGACTATTTTGCGCCCTAGGCAAGACCAAGTACTTCCACTCCCCCCCCCCCAAAAAAACAAAAAACGACACAACATGAAACTGCTAAATTTCTTTTTATTTAAGAATAAAGTTTGAAAAGCACCAATAGTAAAGGTAAAACAAATATAAATAAACTGTATTAAACCATTTTAAATTAACTTTTTTAAACAAATTAAAATTAACTGTATTGAATAAATATAAATTAACGGGAAAAAAAATAAGAGTTGTCACGTAAGTTTAAATTTCAGACACAAAATTTCACTTTGCGTGCCTTATCCTTTGCAAATTTTCATCATGCGTATATATATATATATATATTGTGATAAGGTGAAAGGAATTGTGGAGAGAGAGAGAGAGAGAGAGAGAGAGACAGCAGCAGAGCTGGTGAAGTGCTAGGGTTGGCAGCGTCCCTAAAGAAAAGGTTGGCAAAGAGTTCTGTTATTTTATTATTTACCTGCGTAGTGAGGGATATATACTTTGTCAGTAAGACTCAGGAGAGTTAGGCTTTGATTTATGTTTTGTTTGTATGCTGGAGTGCCACAATAAAACTCCTCTATAGACTGTTTCTGTGACATACTTGCCCTAGAGGACCGCGCTATACGCTCCCCGTGTGACAATATGGTGGAGAATGCGGGCAATTAGCGCAGAAGAGGTCTGTGGGCATGGACGTTTGAAAAGTGCCTGGTGAAACTGTGGTGAACAGCTGAAGGCTTAATCAGCACAGTGCTGCTGCAACAGAAAAAAAAATAAAAAAAATTTCCTGGCACGTTTAAACAGAATTCCTGTAGAGGCTCATCTCTCCCCATTCGGCCATTGTCATGGAGGATTTAGTGAAAGCCCTGGTGCAAGCAACGGCTGTACAGCAAGAAACCAACCGCTTATTGGTGGCACAAGTGGAAAGCATAAGGGAAACTCAGCAGGAAGATAGAGCAATCTTCACGAATGCTTGGCAGCAAGCCTAACAGCCGGGCAAATAGGGAACATGGCAACAAAGGACAAGGCCCTGTGCCCAGCATGGAGTTACATGATTATGGTGGTAAAAGGTACCAAAGAGATCAGCAATGGGTGCCAGCCCAAAACAAGGAGCAAATAATATGTTTCAGGTGCCATTTGCCAGGACATATCGCCCGCAATTGCTGTCAGGGTGATGAGCCCATGCAGTATGACATAGGTGCGCGAACCTCGCAGAAGACGGTGTTAACCTGTTCAAAACTGTGTGTGGTAACAAGTACTGTGAACGTTAACCATTTAAGGACCGTGTGGGTTGAAGGGAAGGGTGTTCAAGCGCTCCTTGATTCTGGGAGCGAGGTCACCTTAGTAAAGGGCACTCTGCTCCAGCTTGAAAAACTTGATTGCAGACAAACCGTTAGTATTATTTGTATTCATGGGGACACCCATTCGTACCCCACGGCGGATGTAGAATACTCACTGATGTGGGGAAAGTTGTATGTAAAGTGGGGGTAGTACCTGTATTGCCTTTTGATGTGGTGATAGGAAGAGACTTCCCTCAGTTCTGTCAATTATGGGAAAAGTTCTCATTACAGCAGAAACCGTGCTCTGAGGAGAAGCAGGAGGTAGAAGGGTCGGATGCTATTTTTCCTTTCTCTAATCTCGATTGGGAGCATGGCAGAGAGCCAGAGTCTGCCTTGGTTTGTTTAGGCAATGAGGAGGATGTGCCCCATAATGATCCTGGTGAAGTGGAGCTTCATGATATTGTAGTCCATCCTGGCAACTTCCGAGCTGCCCAGTGGGAGGACCCAACTTTGGCTATCGCCAGAGACAGTGTACAAGTCATAGAGCATACCCCTCACCGTAGCGTGATAGAACATGTTTCCCAAATGCAAGACCGAATAGAAGCAGTCCTGCCTATAGTCAGGGAAAACATGGAGAAATCTCAAAGGGCTCAGAAAGCCAGTTACAATAGAAAGGCGCGGTTACGGAAATTCAAACCAGGGGATAGAGTACTGGTCTTGATCCCTACCGTTGAAAGTAAATTCCTGGCCAGCTGGCGAGGGCCTTATGAGATTATTGAACAGACCAGTGAAGTGAACTATAAAGTAAGCCAACCGGGTAGACGGAAAACAGAACAGATCTACCACATTAATTTATTGAAACCCTGGGTAGAGCGTGAAGCCCTCTTAACGACTAAAGGTAAACCCACTTACGCCACTAGTGAGAAGGAACCTGAGGTGTATATTGCTGAGAACCTTGGCCCTCATCAGAAACAGGAAGTGAAGGAGTTGGTGTCTAAGAACAGAGATGTGTTTTCTCCAGCACCAGGAAAAACACATGTTATCACCCATGACATTGTTACAGAACCCGGGAAAAAGATTAATCTAAAACCGTATAGGATCCCAGAGGCTAGAAGGGAAGCTGTTAGCGCAGAGGTGAAAAAGATGCTCGAGATGGGCGTTATAGAAGTCTCGCAAAGTGAATGGAACAACCCAATCGTGTTGGTGCCCAAGCCGAACGGCAAAATTCAATTTTGTAATGACTTCCGTAGACTGAATGAAATATCGAAGTTTGATGCCTACCCTATGCCTCGGGTTGATGAGCTCATTGATAGGTTGGGTAGAGCCAGATACTTAAGCACGCTGGATTTGACCAAGGGCTACTGGCAGGTTCCCTTGGCAGCGAAAGCAAGGGAAAAGACAGCCTTTTCTACCCCTGAGGGGTTATTTCAGTACAGAGTACTGCCATTTGGGCTACATGGTGCGCCAGCCACATTTCAGCGTATGATGGATAGGATACTGAGGCCCCATCGAGCGTATGCAGCTGCATACCTTGACGACGTAGTGATTCACAGTGAGGACTGGGAAACACATCTGTCTAGGGTTCAGGCAGTAGTGGATAGTATCCGGGCTGCCGGTCTAACTGCTAACCCTGCAAAGTGCTCCTTGGGTTTGGAAGAGGCCAAATATCTGGGTTATACGATTGGTTGTGGGCTCCTCAAACCCCAGCAAAGTAAGGTGGATGCCATTGCCAATTGGCCACGTCCCGTCACCAAGAAGCAAGTGGGTTTCACTTCCCAATTCCTGGGTTTAACAGGCTACTATCGTCGGTTTATTCCCAATTTTGCTACCCTTGCCAGCCCTATGACAGAGCTTACTAGAGCCAAAAGCCCCCTCATGGTCAAATGGACCCCGGAGGCAGAACAGGCCTTTCAGATCCTAAAAGAAGCCTTGTGTGCTAGTCCTATTCTGGTAGCTCCAGATTTCTCGAAGCAATTTGTCGTACAAGCAGATGCGTCAGATGTGGGTTTGGGTGCTGTTCTCTCTCAGGTGCATGGAGGAGAGGAACATCCTGTTATGTACCTGAGCCGGAAGCTGGATTCTCACGAGCTGAGGTACTCCGTAGTTGAGAAGGAGTGCCTGGCTATTAAGTGGTCTCTGGAGACTTTGAGATATTACTTGCTAGGGAGGCAGTTTTTGTTGATCACTGACCATGCGCCGTTGACATGGATGAGGCAAAACAAAGAGAAGAATGCCAGAGTGACCAGGTGGTTTCTTAGTCTCCAACCCTACCAGTTCTCAATGGAGCACCGGGCTGGTACGGCCCAGGGTAATGCTGATGGTCTCTCCAGAGTTCATTGCCTCTGCTCTAAGGCCGCTCGCCCCAGTGGGTCTGAGCTGGGTGGGGGGATATGTGATAAGGTGAAAGGAATTGTGTGTGATGGTGTGTACATTCCCCCTGTGTTTTTGAGAGGGCAGTGGGCTGTTTAAACCCAGAAGAAAAATATGTGTTTTAAATTGTTCAGCTCTGCTGCAAGGTCTTCACACCTGCTAATTAAAAGCCCTTAAATGTTTCCTGGGTGTGAGGAACCAGAGAGATTGATTCATTTTGAGAGACACAGACAAGCAGCAGCAGAGCTGGTGAAGTGCTATGGTTGGCAGCGTCCCTAAAGAAAAGGTTGGCAAAGAGTTCTGTTATTTTATTATTTACCTGCGTAGTAAGGGATATATACTTTGTCAGTAAGACTCAGACGAGTTAGGCTTTGATTTATGTTTTGTTTTGTTTGTATGCTGGAGTGCCACAATAAAACTCCTCTATAGACTGTTTCTGTGACATACTTGCCCAAGAGGACCGCGCTATACGCTCCCCGTGTGACAATATATATTATATATAATAATATATATATATATATATATATATATATATATATATATAATAATAATATATATATATATAATATATTATATATATATATAGCTGAGGCCAGCTCACATCATGCGTATATATATATATATTGCTGAGGCCAGCTCACATCATGCGTATATATATATATATTGCCCAGGCCAGCTCACATCATGCTCACAGACAGTCACAGATGCGCCATCATGCGTATATATATTGCCCAGGCCAGCTCACATCATGCTCACAGACAGTCACAGATGGGCCATCATCATAGGCGTGCGCAGCCTATTTGTTACGTTCCATGCTGGCAAACCTGTCTTCCTGCCCTCTGTATTTGTATTTTGTGTTTTTTCCCTTGTGTTTCTGTTGCTGCCAATTTCTGGGTGGCTTCCAGGGGTTAATTGGTGTTCTGTGTGCTGCTCACCTGTTGACTCTTGCCTTGATTCCCCTGCCTATATTAGAGCAATGTACCGATGTTGCCTGATCCTGGCACGATGCCAGCGGTGCTGTCTGATCCTGGCACAGTGCCAGCGATGCTGCCCGATCCCGGCGCGGTGACAGTAGTGATGTCTGATTCTGGTAAGCTGCCAGTCAAATCCATGACAAACTGTGTGTCAGCAGTGCCAGAGCTACATTGCAACACCACTGTGCCTATGCCCCACGGAGAGTCTGAGGTTTCCAAACCTCATGGTAAGGCTCAGGTAGGCGAGCCTACTCCCACTGTGTTCGAGAGAGAGACTAATTTAGGAACGAGGGAGGCTTAAGGATTATCACTGTGTTACACAAGAGTTTCAAAGGAGGGAGTTTCCTTTATTCTATGGGATAAGGCTTTGTTCTGTGAGCTGAAGCATGGCTCTTTGTGATTGGGTACAATGGGAAAAGGAGGGGGAAGGAAGGATACAAGAGGCTGGGCGGGGGACATTTTTTGTATTGCAATAATTTTCTTTTACTCCCACCCAACCCACCCTGTTTTGTTTTTCTCTTTCATAGATGCTGGTTCGATACAACAACGGAAAGGTCACGCAGCAGAAGCACCATGGATAGGGGCAATGCAGTGGTGATTCCACCACTCATGCAAGACCGCCCGTGGTTTCCCATATGGAAATAGGCCATGTTGCATGAACCCGGTTCACGGTTTATACGGCCATGTCTGGGGGATTGTCTAAATATGGACATGGTTAGTCTACCTATTCTATCACATTATATACACCATGTGACATGAAGCCAGCCTGAGGTTTTTAAACGGCCAGGGTTGGGGGATTGTTCTTTGATTAAAAGCATGGTTTAGAGCAATTATTATCGATCAGATAAGTATCCCACGAGGCTTGAAGCCAGTTGGTGTTGTTTTACGGCCACAACTGCGTGGATTGCGCTTGCATTGGGTACTTTACGATGTGGCAGGAAGCCAGCTGGTGGTTTGAACGGCCACAGCTGGGGGATTGCGCTTAAGATGGACATGGTTTAGGTTAGGGAGGAGCGGTGAAATAGGCGGCCTGGCACGTGGAGGGCGATAGTGGGGGGAGGATCTGCAGGGTACGGGGTGAGTTGTGGTTTCATACGGCCAGGCTCAGGTGCCTTCCTGGTTGGCAGATCCTCTCGGCCTGCTATCTGCCATAAAAATACACTGAGCAGACGTGTGGTCATCCTGCTTAGCCACGTGGGGCACTATTTCTGGGCATGCTTGTGGCATTGCAGTTGCCAGTGTTATCTGGCTGCCAGTGTTATCTGGCGTAGTGTATTTGCATACGTGGATCGATAATAATAATTCTGCCTTAGAGGCAAAGAATTGGCCTTAAGTAATAAAAGACGTGACCTTTTCAAAATGCCAATACTTTGTTGTGTTTTCATTTACGGGAAAGGGAGGGGGGGGTCGGGCGGTCTTGGGGGGGTTAGTAGGTTTAAGAAGGTAACTTACATGGGGAAAAATGTAAGAAGAGGATAAGGGTATAATTCTTATGCTGTGTCATGTAAGGTGGTCACCCCTTCCAAGTCTCGGTCCAGGAGGAGACGTGGGAAGCTGACCAACACTAGTCAATCTAGTTCCCTAGAATACCATGCTCCATGATGGGTCTGATGATGCCATATTCCGTGCTTATCTTGAGGAGGTCCAGCAGGGTAGTGGCCTAACTGGTACCAACATCCCTAAATCAAGTCCTGTTCCAGAGGGGTATGTACGGACACCGTCTGGGTTATTAGTCCGTGAGACATACTTAGCAGTGCTCCAGAGACACCCATCTATCTGGAGGTGGTTGGGGGAGGATTCTGATGGCTCAGAGGACTCATGAAAGTTTTCTCCCGAGGGGAGCCTTTTGTGTGTGTATAGGAGTCTGTTTGGGGAGGAGGTTTGCCCCTGGTTGTTTTGGGTGCCCTGGGGTCACCCGTGGAGGAGGGGATACTGTTACGTTCCATGCTGGCAAACCTGCCTTCCTGCCCTCTGTATTTGTATATTGTGTTTTGTCCCTTGTGTTTCTGTTGCTGCCAATTCCTGGGTGGCCTCCCAGGGGTTAATTGGTGTCCTGTGTGCTGCTCACCTGTTGACCCTTGCCTTGATTCTCCTGCCTATATTAGAGCAATGTACCTATAGTACATTGCTGGGTCATTTGACTTTGCCTGGTCTCCTTGCGTCCTGAGAGCTCCTTGCTGTGTTCCTGATATCCTCCGTTTGTTCATCCTTGTTCAGTTTTTGCCTCTGTTATTTCTGTTCCAGTTTATGTCAGTTCCTTCTGTGTATTTAGTTCTGTCTATTGCTGTATTTTGGTTTGCTGTTTATGTTCCATTCAGATTCCCCGGTTACTGATTTTTGGCTTGGCTGACTTCCCTTCTGGTTCTGATTCCTGTATCCTGTATGACGTACTCTCTCTGGTTATGACCTTTGGCTTTCCTCTTTATGACTACTCTATTGTTATTCCTTGTCTGTACCGTTTCCAGGAAAACCCTGTCATCTGTATACAACAAAAGACTCTGTACGGCTTCAAGGTAATACTTTCCTTTAGATTAGATCCGGCTATCCTAAAGACCGGCCTTTCAGTGCAGGGTAATCTTTGGTATTGCCGTACAGAGGTCTTTTGTTAATCCTGTGTTGCTTTCATCTGTCCTTGCAGTTTACACTGTATCTCTGCATATAAGGGCTTCTCTTAGGAACCAGAGCCTCACCTTGCTGCAAGTTATATTCATAGGGATATATATACAGACCGACCACTTCCAAGGATCGGAGGGCAAGGATAGGGAGGTGCGTGCCTGGTGGTACTGCCACCGTAACACTATTGCATTAGGGTGTGCACCCAAAAGCTCAAACACATGAAAAAAAATTGATATATATATAAACACACACGCACCCTTATGCATACATACACACGCACACACTCTCACACATTCAGCCTAAATATATCATTACAATCAGGGTAATTCAAAGAGAATCAAAGTCACCATACGTTCGGTGACTTTTCGTTCTCTTCAATTCGGTTTGTTTTGATGATTCCCAGTTCGGCGACCCTGCGGTGTATTCAGCAAACAGCACAGGGTCCCCGAATTGCAGGGAAAGGTCACCGCAAACCAACCGCAAAACCTGGCAAATGCACGCCGAAAACCCACAAAAACATCTAGATTAACCCAACCCACTGGAAAAAGCCGAGCAGGAGACGATCACACGCAGCGAAGCCGCCGGAAAAAGCCGACAACGCAGACGAATGGAGTGAATAAATTAGCAAAACCGTTCGCTTGAATGTTTGAAAAGTGAAACGCTGTTTGCAAAGAAACTACTGAGCGAAAATGTCTGAAATTTACATATGAGGTCCAGGGAATGATAATAAAAAGGGCTGTTACAGAAAAAAGAAGTAAATCCGGAAAATGCTTAAAATATCCCAAAAAAATCTATAAATAAAGAGACTTTTTGCTGCAGAATTTTATAATGAACGGTTTATTAGATATTGAATTAAAACAGGAATATTTTTAACATTGAAGCCTATGGGATTCTCCTGAATAAACCTGTCGAATTAAACCACCGAATGGCAGGACATTAGGGGAACCTTTCACTGCTGGTTTGTGTTCTCTGAATAGCCGAAGCAGTGCTTTTTCATGGGGATTTCACTGCCCTCGAACAGGCACAGTATGTGCAGGCAATTCGCCAGGATTTTTTCTATCAGGGTTATTCAGAGAAAGGTGAAACTCAGGAGAATGACTGGAGAATGGAAAATTCTAGGTCAAAATGGGAGAATTTTTATGGTTTGGCTATTTTGACCTAGAATTTTCACTTCTCCAGTTATTCTCCTGTTTTTCACTGCGCTCTGAATAACCCTGTGAATGTTTAATCCCGAGGTCAGAAATAACATTGCTTTAGGCTAGGGTCAGACGAGCGTGATTTCTACGGACTGTACATACGTGCACACGGACGTACGTCAGTACGGAAGACGCAGTAGTGGCCACACAGTCCGTGTATTCACTGACGTATATTTTGACGGATGTAGGAGGGAAAAAAAATTAAAAAGCAAAAACATTTTGTCCGTGAAAAATGCTGGACGTATAAATGCAGTCCGTCTGACCACGTTCAATCACTCACACACAAAGCTATGCAGACGTTGCGGACGCAGCGCACTTTGTGCGGCCGTTCTAGGAGTTGTACGTTCTTGCCTGCCTTGCGTCCGTGGGCCGCGGCCGTTGTGCGTCCGCAGTTCAGTGCGGACGTACTTCATGTGTCGGGCTCCAATGGGCTTTCTGTCATGCTATCACGGATGTACTTTTAGGCGCAATCACGGACGTGAACACTACGCTCGTCTGACCCCAGCCTTAGATGTTAAAAGCGGGCAATGAGGAAATTTTGTATTTTTTTTCTACATGATCGTGTTTGGTCTCATTAGAAAGGCCAGGCTCTGACCTCTCCAATGACACCTAACTTAACATTGTGGAGTGTAAAGAGAGTTTCATGGCAGTGGATTCTGTGATATGCTTATATGCACCACACATTACAGAGAGTTTCATGGCAGTGGATTCTGTAATATCTTTATATCCACTGCACATTAGAGAAATGCAGCATATTAGAAGTAGTTTTGGAGGGAAATTAACACTTCTCACTCAGAACGCAGACACCACCCCACCCCCCCAGTATAGTCTACATACATACAAGGTATCAAATTCATTACACCAGACTAAAAACACCTGTTGTTATGCCCTTTGAAAAACACAGGTCATTTAGAGGTGAGAATCTTTGCATATACACATTAGTTTTTAATTCAATATCTAATAAACCGTTGCTTATAATATTCTGCAGTAAAGAGTCTCTTTATTTCTAGATTTTTTTGTATTTTTAAGCATTTTTTAAACTTTTTTTTCAAAATCTCTTTTTTTTTGAGAACTCTAACCGAACACACCGAAAAAGTTCGAAATTCGCGAACTTTCGAACGACCAAAGTTCGAATCGAACTCCGAACTGATCGAACCGAAAAGCTCATCCCTAGTGGTCATATGTCGCCTCAAGCACGTGGTACCCAAGCGTCCGGTGTCTTAACCACGCTTGAGCCTCATCTGACATAGATTACAAATAGCAACGGTGGGGTCTGCTGCACATTTCTTAAAGAACTCCCAGACAGCAGAGTTCCTGGATGTGTGCTTTGAGACAACAGTGCTCTGCACCTGAGCAGCTCTGACATCTGATGCCTTGGACTGGCTAGTGCTACGGTTGGTCATAGAGGATGTTGTGCCTCGTGTTTGTTGTGCCTCCTCCTCCTCACTTGACTCCTCTGTTCGATCAGGGACCCAGGTGGAGTCAGTGACCTCATCATCATTGTCATCATCACCCCCTATCCCCTCATCACTGGAGCCAACTTGGCAGTATGCTGCAGCTGCTGGGGCAACAGGAGTGCCAGTTATTTGTGTGTCATCACTGGCACCCCCTTCCTCTAGGTTGATTATATTCCCTTCCTCAACCTCAGAGATTGAATCAGAGCACTGTACTTGCTGCACATCCTCAAGCAGCATGTCACTGTCATTGTAGTCAAACAATTCAGCTGACTCCTCCGTGTGTGATAGCGAGGCTACGACAGGTGTAGCTGTGGACATGGAGGCTGCGTTAGATGCTTTGACAGCTGAGGTGGACTGTAAAGCACTACAAGCCTGGCTGACAGAGGACTCGGAGGATGAGGATGGCCTGGTTAGCCAACCACCAAATCCTCTGTATGTTGCTGCTGCTTAAGACAGCCAGCACCAGTTAGAAAGGACAAGCATGCCCCTGCAGAGGATGTACCACGTCCACCACGACCAGAGGCACAGCCTCCCAACACAGAGGCTGCTTGCCCTCTTATCTGTGTCTGGGAGCCTCTGCCTGTCCTTTTTGGTCTTTCTGACATGGTGAGTGATATATAGATGAAATATATACAGAACTCTGATTCAACTCTGGTATAAAGATTTCCAGAACTTTGGTATAACTCAATGAGACACCCTGATAGGCTAGGGTCTGA
Organism: Leptobrachium leishanense; assembly: GCA_009667805.1. Taxonomy (NCBI): domain Eukaryota; kingdom Metazoa; phylum Chordata; class Amphibia; order Anura; family Megophryidae; genus Leptobrachium; species Leptobrachium leishanense. The sequence goes on along the minus strand of CM019067.1, from coordinate 342,407,297 downwards.
CTAACGCATTTTTGATGTCTACTGTCAAAAAGTGCGTTGTTGCTTCCGAACACATTTTTTTTATGGAATACGCGAAAGCGGTCAGACGATGCGCAATTCTGGACGTATTTTTTGACGGAGCTGTGAAAAAAGACAGAAATCTGATTAATCAAAAGCAGTATTTATAAGACAAAAATAAAATTGAAGAGAGGACGTGTCTTGCCAAGCTCCACTGCTGCAACATAGATTGAGGAGATTTTTAGTGCCTTTTTTGCCCGGCATCCAAGTTCTAAGCAGTCCCGAATGAACATCTGACCGGGTGGACTATCTTTGTGAGGTCATTTGGATCCTGGCGGCGCGTACCTGGGGCAGATTGCCTGGAGATCGAGAGTGTGGCCTAGTGGCGTCGGCCATTTTGGATCCACGGACTCTGACTGCCTGCTGCGGAGCCGCTCACCCAGGCTGAAGATGGGGAAAAAGACAGCGACGCACCGGGCTGGGACGGAGGGACCCCGCCAGCGGGATATTCGGGGGTCTTTGACTGGTGGAGGTAAATCCCGGGTTTCGGCCCCTCCCCCCACCCTTGCAATGGAGTATGGTTCATCGGATGATGGGGAAGGTTACTGGCCTCGAGACGCTATGGGAGACCAGCAGCTACTTACTTTATTGACCCCGGGGAGGGAGCTGGAGGCAGCCGGCACGGCAGCTAAAAAACAGGCGCAGGCGAAACGCCGCTCGCTGGCCAGGAACTTGCAGGGGGACTGTGTGGGTCTGGTGGAGCCCTGCGCTGCCCTGCAGGAGAGCCCAGTGGAGGATCGGCCGCCCTCAGACTCGGACTCCTTACTGTCGGCCTCTGGCGGTGCAGGCTCTGCAGGGGCCTGCGGTGCCGCCACGGTGTGATGGACTTACACCTGCATCGCTGCCTTGTCCGCGTTTCCTACAGATCTCTCCCACCAATGTCCGTGATATCGACGGCGACGATTCGCTTCCTTCCACGAAGGGTGACCTTCGTTTTTTTTATGGCGGAGATGAGGTTGTGGCGTGCTGAATTTTCTGGCCTGCGGACTGAGATTGAAGTGATGAGAAAAGAAGTGACAGCAGTGCGGACTCAATCCACTGAAACGTCCTCTGCACAGGCCCTTCTCTCTGCCCAGGTGGTGGAGCTCCGTTCACAAGTCGCCCTTCTGTCTCGCTCCGTAGAAACCTTGGAGACGAGACATCGCCGATGTAATGTACGCATCCGGGGGATTCCTGAGACGGTTCCTGCGGCTGACCTTCTACGATACATGGACCGTTTAGGTCGCCAAGTTATGGATCTCTCCTCCGAGGCTCCTGGCCTGTTTGCCTCGGTATTTAGAGTACGGAAGGCAGCAACGGCACCTTCGGCAGCCCCACGAGACGTTATCGCCACGACATTTGATGTGTCTACGCAAGTGCAGCTTATGTCGTCCCTGGGAGCCCGGTCAAATGTGACCTTCGAGAATTCGACCCTACAGTTATACCGCGACTTACCTTTTGTGACCCTAGTGGCGAGACGGAGATTTCGGGAGATGGCGATGTTTCTTCGAGCAAAAGGAGTACGGTACCGCTGGGGTCCAGCAGGATCCATGGATGTTCACCACAGAAATGTGCCCTATACTATAGCGGACCCTGCTGAAGCGTGGTCTTTCCTATCCGGAGCGGGCCTCTCACGGAAAGCGTCGGAGGACTGCCCAGGTTGAACATTGTATTTGTCCGCCCTGTTGTGGACAGAAATGTATATATTTGCTAATAATATTCAAAGGCCTAGAAAAATGCTCATTTAAGTAGTGTAAGTGGTTAATTAGGTTTTAAGAATCAAATGCATATTATTGTTTAACTGTTATCTTAGCCGATTGTTTTTGTACGCACATGTAGTTTCTTTTTCCAAGTATCAAGAAGAGAAAGTTTTGGAACATCCTGGAACGCCCTGTAACGACGTCCTTGACAGCTAAGAGAAGCTCGCAGACACTGATGTTTTATTTTCTTTAACTATTAAACAAAGTCTGTAATTTCACAATATTAATGACGAATAGAATGTTGGGCAATGTTGGGCAACAGCCTGTTTTCGTTACATGCAAAGTAGCATAAAAAGCCTTGTATCTTTTCAGTAAACGCAGAGATGTCATTGGCTTGGAAGCCATATAGACGTATTCATTGTCTGTGTGATTTCTTTATGCGCAAAGCTATCGGACTCCTCCACCGAATTAGAACAGAATCTGGCATCCGAGGACGGACTACATTTGTCCATTGCACCCGTCCGTCCTCGCCTCCTCCTGTTGGGGACATCCCTAGTTTTTAGTCTGCTGTTCAGCCCCTAGTTTTTGGGACTTGAAGTTAGTTGGGCTCCACGTTGGATCTCAGGACCATGGGGATGCAGAGGGATTATGAAGTTAACAAAATGGAAATTGGGTTCAGATGATTAGTGGACAACCACTAACCTGGAACCACTGGGGTGGTCAGGGTTAGGATAGCTATTATAATTTTATTATTGGACAATGCCAATCAGAAAAGTGTATAGTATGAGACAAGACATTTCAAGACACAATAATAAACAAGCAGTGTGCAAGGAATTATGGACCGGAGTATTCATAAACTAGTTAGAATGGGTAGAATACCAAAATAATATATATTAAATCTAAATTGCTAGCTGACCAATAAAATTAAAGTGGGATAAATTGGAAGACCTCCATATGCATATATGTTGACAATGATATTAGGAGTAATTGATGATAAATAAATGAACCAGCAAAACAATTGGTAAATAAAGAACATATAATTTTGCAACATGATAGCTCCAACATTCAATATGATAGATAATCCATTAACATGTTGGAGTAAAATGGATTATTGAACATAGAAAAATATATATGGATAGAACCAATATGGTTATAGATAGTTCTCAATTATACAATCTTTCAACTGCTAAGTAATAGATCTGATAACCAGCAGGTGCAATATAAATGACCCTGTATAATTAGTAGTTAAAGTTGTAAATAAACAATATATTGAGGTAATGGCGAAGTAGAATTTGTCTAGTACACCACCAAACATAATAAATCCGGATAAGAAGTGTCACACCAGACCCAATAAATGTATAATGTTCACAACTTATATATCATAGGTTCTAAATCACTGGATCAATTATTGACAGCTAGTAGTTTCAACTGCGACAATTAAGATTGATTAATTTCACATAGGATAATTGGTAAATCCATTATGATTAGTTGAAAAGGGTTGCAAGTTATGTATCATATAATTTGCTATAATTTTACGATGTTTTAGTTGGAGTCATACATATAAATGGAAAGATTTCCAAATGGTCATAAATATGAGTGCCTAATTGAATTTTAGGTAAGCAGACTAACAAAGAAAAATTGTCGGTAATCTCACACCTAATATAGAGAATTATAAATAAAAAGGAGAAGGAAAGTTCAATTGTGGTGTTAAACGAAAAAAGGATTCTCTAGTCCACCTTAATGCGATGTTGATTGTGATCATGTATAAGGAAAGGATTATAAATGTGAGCATCCGATAGGAATTCATGTATTATAGGTGCTCCTCAAAGGAGTTTGTTATACATCCACTACATGCCTGATGGAGAATATAGTTTTTGGAAAAATATGCATGTAATCGACTGAAATCTATCTTGGTAAGGTTGAGGGGCGGATATACCGTTCAGCCAAATAGCTAGAAAGAAGGGAAAATTCGCAAATTCCTTAAAATGTCAACAAGATCAATATGATTGATATTGCAAATCATGTGTCATAAAGTTAACCTTGTTCTTGCGAGTCGGTCACAATCATATACATAAACATTGAGATCCCAAATAGTCAGGGATAATTGGATATTTGGCAGCCACACACCAGGTGGAAAGAATTTTGAATATAGAAAATGATTAAAGACAATTTGTTGTATTTTAAACATGAGATTATCCGATATGCTATGTATATTAACAGAGGCTCCTCTGAAATATTTTCGTGAGTTGGCACGTAATCAGCCAAAATATATCTTGTTATGGTTTCGAGCAAATAGTCTGCTTAACGAAAATTAGATGAGACAACATCATTGTGATAACAATACGACCATTATGAATACAAAGCTAGACGAAAAAAATATAATACACCAGGGCAGAATAATTATGCCCACCAGTCCATAATTGTTATGAAAAACCGATTGAAAAGTAAAGTGTATAGCAGTTAAAATGGGGAAAGACCCATCGGTAATGTACTGCGCTCGACTTACGTTTCGCCACTCAAGCCATGTGGCTTCGTCAGGAAACGCTACCTGGTCGTGGCAGAAAGAAGATGCTGACTTCGACTGCTGTGCACTACCTGAAGCGTAGAGTGGAGAAAAGTCCCCGTGTGACTGCTGAGGAACTGAGAAAAGATTTGTCAGATGTGGGTACTGAAGTTTCAGCTCAGACAATACGGCGCACACTGCGTAATGAAGGCCTCCATGCCAGAACTCCCAGGCGCACCCCCTTGCTGTCTCCAAAGAATAATAAGAGTCGACTGCAGTATGCCAAAAGTCATGTGGACAAACCACAGAAGTTTTGGGATAGTGTTCTGTGGACTGATGAAACAAAATTAGAACTGTTTGGGCCCATGGATCAACGCTATGTTTGGAGGAGGAAGAACAAGGCCTATGAAGAAAAGAACACCTTGCCTACTGTGAAGCATGGTGGGGGGTAAATCATGCTTTGGGGCTGTTTTGCTTCTGCAGGTACAGGGAAGTTTCAGCGTGTGCAAGGTACCATGAATTCTCTTCAGTACCAGGAGATATTGGATGACAATGTGATGCAGTCCGTCACAAACCTGAGGCTTGGGAGACGTTGGACCTTTCAACAGGACAATGATCCCAAGCATACCTCCAAGTCCACTAGAGCATGGTTGCAGATTAGCCCTTTCGCTGCTGAGGCTTTTCCCGCCCCTGTGCTGAGGTCATTTTTACCGATTTTGCTCATCATGTTTAAATGCGTTTTGAAGGCTTATTTTAGTATATGACCCAGACATATTATATATCGTTCTTTCCGTCAGACTCGGCAGATTCATAATATGTCATTATTAGATGTATACGTCATGACCTGTCTGTATATTAGAACAAAAAATGCAATAAAATATGAATTTTCAATAATTTACAGCGTGTAAAGTGTTTTTTTTTCACATTTTAACATGCGAGCAATTGCGGTTATATTTTGTATGGGGTGCGCTTGTTAAAAAAATTAGAGATGAGGTCTCGTTACAATTTTTTGGGTGGAAATTACGCGATTTTTAAACGCACCGCATACAAAAATCGTTAGTGCAGCATCATTGTTCACATTATAATTGAAATGGGAACAATATTGCTGCATTAGCAAACCAAAAAAAAAAGAAAAACGTATTTTTTTATTTTTATTTATTTTTTTAAAACTTTTTTATACTCTTGTTTGGTATTGTTGGAACGGCCATGCTCTGGCCAATCCAACAATACCAAACATTAACCCCTAACTGCCATGGATCGGGAGATAGGGGGTTCCAATGAACCCCCTATGTCCACCATTGGTGGCAGTTAGGGGTTAACTCCAGGACTGGCGTCATCGTGCTATGCACGATGACGCCAGTCCTCAGGGGGCATTCCCGGAAGCTTGGCCGACATCCAAGATGTCGGCCAGCTCTGGGAAAGGATCACGAACCGGGGCTTTTTGGCGCCGATTCGTGATCCGGCCCCCATGGGGTTAATGCCAGGTACCATTTGGAAGGGCAGTGTCAGGCTCACTCACGTACCCGAGGGTAAAAGCGGGTAGCCCTGAGAGATAACAGGAGACCCGAGAGCTATTCAGGATACCAGTCCTTGATATGGCTGGGTTTAGGCAATAGCGAGGAGTACACTGTTATCAGGCCAACACGCGTAGAGACAAAGGAGTACGAAGGCAGCGCCTGTAAAGCGAGAAAATATCAATGCGATACCAGTCCTTAAAGTGGCTGGGTTCCGCAACAACAGGAGGTGAACCTATAAGGCAGGGACACACGAGGAGGATATGAACCAGTCCTTAGAGTGGCTGGTGTAAATACCGATAAGCAAAGGTAGTATAACAATAAACCAGATAAAGGTATAGGCAAAAAACAGAGTCAAGTAATAAATAGCCGAGTCAGGGGGTATAGAGGTACACAGGTCGAGATAGCAAGCCAGGTCATACACAGAAATTCGTAAAAGAGTGAAATAAATGAGCACTAAAGGGTCAGACAAGCAGAACCACGAAAGGGCATCGAGAAATGGTAAAAGCAAGTTTAAATCTGGTGCCCCGTCTGCTGATTGGTCTACTCTGGTCACATGGAGGTGTGGTGACGTCGCGCCGCCGGAGGGGCTAAATCCGGAACCGCCGGTGGCGCGCGCGCATACAGCGCAGAAACAGGATGCGGAGGAGACGCTGACCCCGGAGCCGAGAGGAGGGACGCCGAGGCATGACAGGCAGGCTTTGCCCTTCCAAATGGTGCCTGGGTTAACCTCCTGCACGCCGCCGATCGGGAGAGAGGTCCGAAGGACCTCCTCCCCCTCCCTTTCAGGCGCCTCCTCCGCACATGCGGGGGGGCGCCTGAAATAGGTGTCATCACGCCCCCGCGATGACACCTAATTACTCCGGCGGCGGTTCCGGGTGCTGGGCTGACATCGAGGATGTCAGCCCACACCGGGGGGGGGCCAGCGATCGGCCGGAACTTGGCCGAACGCTGGCCCCAAAGAGAGGACGCGCTCAGCGCGTCCACCGCAAGGAACGTTACCTGCGTTTGGACGCACTGAGCGCGTCCTTAGTAGCAAAGTGGTTAAAGGATGGAACATTTTGGAGTGGCCATCCCAGTCACCTGACTTAAATCCCATTGAGAACCTCTGGTGGAAAGCAGTTGCAGTGCTCAAGCCTAAGAATGTGACTGAACTGGAGGCTTTTGCCCATGACGAATGGGCGAAGATACCCGTAGATGGCTGCAAGACACTTGTGTCAAGCTATGCTTCACGTTTAAAAGCTGTTATAACTGTAAAAGGATGTTGTACTAAGTACTAAGATTGAATGTCACTTGGGGGTTGAATAAAACTGATAATGATGTGAGCACAGAAAAGACATTTGTGGTTATTTCATTATAAATGTTATGTTATATTTGTCTGACCTACACGTGCCTCTTTGATTTAATTGTAAGCAAGATGACTGAATGATCAAAATCAATGTCAAACTGGCCAAAACACTCAATTTCAGTGGGGGTTGAATCATTTTGAACATAACTGTATGTTCGTGCCAGGGACGGTTTTAATTTTGATGATACCCTCACAGTTATGGGTCTGGAAGATAATGCGAACGATGACATAATAGCTGTGAATAGACACAGCAACAGGTTTCGCGATTGTCTAATTATTTCTTTAGCAATGCAGGTCAGGTGCCCTGGCAGCTGGGGAGCATTTAAGATTTCACGACAATAAACATTTGTTGTTTCATATTCTTATTGTGACTTACATGTATGCGATTATGAATAATCTGCTCTTTCTCTGACTACGTATCATACTCAGGGTACACGACACGGGACACCACGACCCATGCACTGGCCTTCTTCACCTTGTCTTTGTACCTCTCGCAGGCTGTGTCCCATATCTCTGGATGCTCCCCCACAGCGCTGATCAGCCTCTCCACATCTATTTCAGCAAATACGTAACTGGCGGCGCGATGAATGTCGCTGTAGGATCTTGTGGTGGTTCTCTTATATTCTCACGTGGGATGGAGCTTAAAGCCAAGCTCTAGGATCAATCGCTTGTGGACTTATTAGAGGGAAAGCCCATGGAAACCTCCTTAAACAGCAAGCACACCAGGGACTGATGCAAAGAAAATTTAGCGCTTCAGCACATGTTTAAGAGGAGATTGTTATTGTGTTAGTTATTGTGTTAGTGTGTGTTCTCACTGCCAGTCTGCCACCAGCTACTGGGGGGGTCTCATTTCTACAAAATATCTGGGAATTGTTCTAATCCGTGTCTTCTCACTGACAGTATGTTGGGGGTCAGTAATTGCTACAAAATATTTGGGAATTGTTCTAATCTGTGTCTTGTCACTGCCACCCATCAGGGGGTCTCACTGATTTATAGGAGGTTTCGGAGACTTGTAATTTGTGTCTTCTCACTGCCAGCTATCAGGGGCATACTTCTAGCAGATTTCTGGGAATTGTAATCTGTGTCTTGTCACTGGCTGCCAGCTATGGCTAGGGTCAGACGAACGCAGTGCGAACGCGCGTGCAGCCGCACTTTATCACGGCCGTAGTAGCAGCAAATGACGGCCAATATACGCAGTACGGCCGCACAAAAGTGCGGCCGCGCAATGCAAGCGGCAAACGAACGCATTTTTTTGAGAACGTGATACCGCTAGTGCTGACGTACAGAGTGCGCTGCGGCCGCATAGGAGCGTGTGTGCGTGATTAGGAGACGTCAGACGCAGCTAATGTCCGGCCTACAAAACGTCCAAACAGCCAAAGTTTCCACAATTTGTTGGAGTGTACCTGCAGCTGCTGGAAAAAATGTCAGGTGCTGAAATAGATGTAAACACAACCAAAGTGGTAGGCGCCCCCGCCTGTACCGCCACCAAAATTTCCAAAGCCAACCAGCACTCAGTGGTTTCCCCCAAACCAGTGAACAATAAACAACAAATACGTAACTGGCGGCCGCGATGAATGTCGCTGTAGGATCTTGTGGTGGTTCTCTTATATTATCCCGTCCATATGCATTAAAAAGACAGAGAAATACAATAGTGTAGACGAAATATAATAGCAAGTAATGTAAACACTGTGTTATTCCCACTCACAAAAAAGAGCCCCAACACTGGCTCAGAGTGGTCAGCACATATGGTCAATAGCCTTATGGAAGGGGATGACCTTCCACCCTCAGTGGTGATGGTTTGCTTCCAATATTGGTATGTGGAGAAACATGTGGAAAAAAGAGAGAAAATTCCCTTGCGTAGATCCGTTGTATACACAGTGAAGTGATGGTAAAGGAATTGCACTCACGTGGGATGGAGCTTAAAGCCAAGCTCTAGGATCAATCGCTTGTGGACTTATTAGAGGGAAAGCCCATGGAAACCTCCTTAAACAGCAAGCACACCAGGGACTGATGCAAAGAAAATTTAATAAAGCATAAAAACAATATAAAATGGATAAAAAACAATCTCTGGCTCAGCCAGTGTACCCAGACGCGTTTCGCCACACCATGTGGCTTCCTCAGTCGGTTTACAGGTGAATGTGTGTGTCACAATATATAAGTCACAATTTTAATTGTCCCCAGGTGCAGTTAACTAGAGGGCGTGTGTTACACGCCTTAGATTAACGAAATACAAGTATGTCCGCAAGTCCGCCATCTTGCGCATGCGTATTAGCGATGTTTGCGTTTCAGAATGGATATCCGCCATCTTGCGCATGCGTGTTGTAGGAAGTGTCCATTTTTTTAGACGTTACATCGACGACATCTTTTTTATTTGGAGGGGAGGAGTGGAGTCACTACTACTCTTTCTCGAGAGCTTAGATAGTCTAGAATGGGGTATCATACTAGATAGTGTTTGGAGTGAGAACAAAGTCAACTTCTTGGATCTACATATATATGTAGAGGAAGAAATGATCAAATCTAAGACTTTCTTTAAGGAAGTCGATACGAATACATTTATAGACTGTACCAGCTGTCACTATCCCCCTTGGCTCAAAGGCGTCCCCAAAGGGCAATTTACGAGACTCAGGAGGAACTGTTCCGACCATGAAACCTATAAGGAACAGGCCCTGTCCCTTAAGCAGGATTTTGTAGACAAAGGGTACGATAACGCGGAGTTGGATAATATAATTCTCGAATTGTCACAGACAGATAGGGATAACTATCTTAACTATAAATCCAAGAATAAGGGAACCAATGAGGTTCTTTTTATTTGCGACTATAATAGTAAAGCAGATAAGATAAAGAGGATTATAAAAAAAACATTGGTCAATACTTAAAAATGACGCGGATCTTGGGGATGTCATAGGACCTACTCCTCGAATAGTCTTTAGGGGGGCTAAGAATATTAAATCTAATCTGGTGCGCAGCAAACCAAGAGGAAAGAGAATAATAACACCAACCATTTTGGGTTAAAAGAGGGCTTTTATCAATGTGGGATGTGCTTGGCCTGTAGATCCACCTCCAACAAGAAAAGTTATATGGGTTCATATACTAATCGTAAATATCATAAACAGGTTCAGATCAAAGGGATTCTTAATTGCTGTTCCAAAAATGTCATTTACATGCTAGAATGTCCCTGTGGATTGGGTTACGTAGGACGGACTAAAAGAGCCCTCAACGTGAGGATAGCTGAACATGTTAGGAATATTAGAAATAACTATGAGAAACACTCAGTTTCCTTACACTGTAAAATTCACCATAATAGCTCTCCCGTTGGGGTTAAATTTTGGGCAGTAGAACAGATAAAAAAAGTAGAGATTGAAGAAAACCTACCCAACAAACTAGGAAAGGCCGAAATGAGGCATATTTTCGAGCATGGCACTATGGTTCCGAATGGACTTAACGATGATTTTGAAGTTATACATTTTCTTTAGGAAATTTGGGACTCCCTAGGTTCCACATTTTGGGATTTGTAATACATCATGTTAGATATAACTATTATCATAACATCTATTCTAGATCATCATACCACCTTTGTTATTATATGATGAACATTATAACACATCACATGCTTCCTATGTTCTCATATAGTTCCCATGAGGCTTCATTAGCCTCTACTATACTAGATGCCAAAGCATCTTCATTATAGTCAATCTTAGCTGACGACTGTCAATAATAATGCACACAACTCATTTCACCCTTAAACCTTTTCACCTTAAACCTTAAGATATAGGTGTATTTCCCTTTCTATAGGTGTAGTACACATTAGCACATATTTTATTCCTTTCTGTCCATAGTGGTCACGATGTACGCATAAGAATTGTCTTCTGACTCTCCTAATACCATTAGAGCGAGTGTGGCTCATAGGTATTCATAATATATATCACACATATGCTCATTTTGAATAGCAATTCCATCGTCAGTTTGTATGTAAAGCATACATCTTTATAGGAGGGTCACATTTACTACTATTCATTTCAGTCTACTATATAGTACGTTGCACTAGTCTTATGTTGGAAGTTCTCCTCTTCCTCATATGGCTGTTAATATTTTTCACGGATTAGCAGAATACCACCATCATCCACTTGACACTATTGTCATGTATGATAGTGTACTTTCCCATAGGTTCATATAAAACATTATTCACTTATACTTGGATTATCTATACTTTACATACATATTAATTCCGATTTCTATTTTGGTTTTTTCACAGTGCGCCTCCTGAGTAGAATGCTGGAAGCCTTTTTTCTCTTGAGACGGCTGTGAATGCATTTCACCACTTTGTCCTTAGTTAAGCAAAATATCTTTTGCACCCACTCATCACCATAGTCTAGAATATAATTCACTTACATTTTTCTATTCGCTATATTCATGGGCTTTTTTATTCATTGCCACCATTCACTCATTGTCATTGTAGCCCATTAAACCTTCAGTACAGCTCCAAATTGGCAGTACTATATTATATAATTTACCACATTTATTAGGGGTGAGAAATTCACCATCGGTCATCCTGTTCTATTTAGTTCCATTCCGCAAGTGTTCCTAAAATGTGTAACGTGGGAAGCCCCATACCGCCTTTAAGGGTGGTCTGTTCATTCTATTGATCTGTTTACTGTTAAGGATGGCATTAATTACTGTTGAATCATGATAGGCATTGTATAATGTCATAGGGGACATAGTCTATCAGTCCCGATTACATTTGAGCCACTGGCCTCCTTTTTCTATTCGCCAGAGACTAAGGAGACGATCTAAATTACTGTACGCCGATTCGAAGGAGGAAATCTACAACACGCATGCGCAAGATGGCGGATATCCATTCTGAAACGCAAACATCGCTAATACGCATGCGCAAGATGGCGGACTTGCGGACATACTTGTATTTCGTTAATCTAAGGCGTGTAACACACGCCCTCTAGTTAACTGCACCTGGGGACAATTAAAATTGTGACTTATATATTGTGACACACACATTCACCTGTAAACCGACTGAGGAAGCCACATGGTGTGGCGAAACGCGTCTGGGTACACTGGCTGAGCCAGAGATTGTTTTTTATCCATTTTATATTGTTTTTATGCTTTATTAAATTTTCTTTGCATCAGTCCCTGGTGTGCTTGCTGTTTAAGGAGGTTTCCATGGGCTTTCCCTCTAATAAGTCCACAAGCGATTGATCCTAGAGCTTGGCTTTAAGCTCCATCCCACGTGAGTGCAATTCCTTTACCATCACTTCACTGTGTATACAACGGATCTACGCAAGGGAATTTTCTCTCTTTTTTCCACATGTTTCTCCACATACCAATATTGGAAGCAAACCATCACCACTGAGGGTGGAAGGTCATCCCCTTCAGAAGGAAACTATTGACCATATGTGCTGACCCACTCTGAGCCAGTGTTGGGGCTCTTCTTTTGTGAGTGGGAATAACACAGTGTTTACATTACTTGCTATTATATTTCGTCTACACTATTGTATTTCTCTGTCTTTTTAATGCATATGGACGGGATAATATAAGAGAACCACCACAAGATCCTACAGCGACATTCATCGCGCCGCCAGTTACGTATTTGTTGTTTATTGTTCACTGGTTTGGGGGAAACCACTGAGTGCTGGTTGGCTTTGGAAATTTTGGTGGCGGTACAGGCGGGGGCGCCTACCACTTTTGTTGTGTTTACATCTATTTCAGCACCTGACATTTTTTCCAGCAGCTGCAGGTACACTCCAACAAATTGTGGAAACTTTGGCTGTTTGGACGTTTTGTAGGCCGGACATTAGCTGCGTCTGACGTCTCCTAATCACGCACACACGCTCCTATGCGGCCGCAGCGCACTCTGTACGTCAGCACTAGCGGTATCACGTTCTCAAAAAAAATGCGTTCGTTTGCCGCTTGCATTGCGCGGCCGCACTTTTGTGCGGCCGTACTGCGTATATTGGCCGTCATTTGCTGCTACTACGGCCGTGATAAAGTGCGGCTGCACGCGCGTTCGCACTGCGTTCGTCTGACCCTAGCCATAGCTGGCAGCCAGTGACAAGACACAGATTACAATTCCCAGAAATCTGCTAGAAGTATGCCCCTGATAGCTGGCAGTGAGAAGACACAAATTACAAGTCTCCGAAACCTCCTATAAATCAGTGAGACCCCCTGATGGGTGGCAGTGACAAGACACAGATTAGAACAATTCCCAAATATTTTGTAGCAATTACTGACCCCCAACATACTGTCAGTGAGAAGACACGGATTAGAACAATTCCCAGATATTTTGTAGAAATGAGACCCCCCCAGTAGCTGGTGGCAGACTGGCAGTGAGAACACACACTAACACAATAACAATCTCCTCTTAAACATGTGCTGAAGCGCTGTGTGAAGCCTTATATAGTGTGCTGCGGGACAGCTTTGTGAGCCCATGATTGAGCCGTGATTGGCATAGTCTTGCACCTGTCTTGAACCTATACTGTGGTCAGGTGCAAGGCTGTAGCATATTACAAGCTTCAGGCCAGTGGAAAAGTGCGTTGTGGTGCATTGTGGGCGAACACGCGGAAATGTTCGTAGTTCACAAACATGCTAACAGGCGATGTTCGATGCAAACTCCGAACCAAACAGCTCATCCCTAATTACTTCTAGGTTCTGTTATAACGTTTTATAATGTTTATCAAAGCAGATCATTTTATGAGCAAAAAGAGTCATTTTAAGAGAAAAAAAATTATGAATATTTAGCGAATTAATTGTTTTACGGAAAAGAATCAATGATCAGAATGTAGGTAGGGCAGGGCGCGCAGAGTTGGCCAGTTTCTCACATTCATATAATCTGGGTTTTATCTGATTTTGTGGAATTTGAACGCTGTTTATCTTTTGTTATAAATGAGACTTAGTTACGGTTTCCCGTAAATTGAATGATTGAAGATACAGAGGAAAGTCTGACGCAGTTACCGCCCAGATCTGCTGTATATAAGAATGAGGTGGCATAAAACGAGGATAAAGAGAAAGTGTGGAGCAGGAAGAATGGCAAGCGGCGGAGCCCGAGATACTACAGGTACTTTATATATTTATCCAGCGGGGGAGCCCAAGATACTACAGGTACTTTATATATTTATCCAGCGGCGGAGCCCGAGATACTACAGGTACTTTATATATTTATCCAGCGGCGGAGCCCAAGATACTACAGGTACTTTATATATTTATCCAGCGGCGGAGCCCAAGATACTACAGGTACTTTATATATTTATCCAGCGGAGGAGCCCGAGATACTACAGGTACTTTATATATTTATCCAGCGGAGGAGCCCAAGATACTACAGGTACTTTATATATTTATCCAGCGGGGGAACCCGAGATACTACAGGTACTTTATATATTTATCCAGCGGCGGAGCCCGAGATACTACAGGTACTTTATATATTTATCCAGCGGAGGAGCCCGAGATACTACAGGTACTTTATATATTTATCCAGCGGAGGAGCCCAAGATACTACAGGTACTTTATATATTTATCCAGCGGGGGAACCCGAGATACTACAGGTACTTTATATATTTATCCAGCGGCAGAGCCCGAGATACTACAGGTACTTTATATATTTATCCAGCGGCGGAGCCCGAGATACTACAGGTACTTTATATATTTATCCAGCGGAGGAGCCCAAGATACTACAGGTACTTTATATATTTATCCAGCGGAGGAGCCCGAGATACTACAGGTACTTTATATATTTATCCAGCGGAGGAGCCCGAGATACTACAGGTACTTTATATATTTATCCAGCGGAGGAGCCCGAGATACTACAGATACTTTATATATTTATCCAGCGGAGGAGCCCGAGATACTACAGGTACTTTATAGATTTATCCAGCGGCAGAGCCCGAGATACTACAGGTACTTTATATATTTATCCAGCGGAGGAGCCCGAGATACTACAGGTACTTTATATATTTATCCAGCGGAGGAGCCCGAGATACTACAGGTACTTTATATATTTATCCAGCGGCGGAGCCCGAGATACTACAGGTACTTTATATATTTATCCAGCGGAGGAGCCCGAGATACTACAGGTACTTTATATATTTATCCAGCGGCGGAGCCCGAGATACTACAGGTACTTTATAGATTTATCCAGCGGGGGAGCCCGAGATACTACAGGTACTTTATATATTTATCCAGCGGGGGAGCCCGAGATACTACAGGTACTTTATATATTTATCCAGCGGAGGAGCCCGAGATACTACAGGTACTTTATATATTTATCCAGTGGGGGAGCCCGAGATACTACAGGTACTTTATAGATTTATCCAGCGGGGGAGCCCGAGATACTACAGGTACTTTATATATTTATCCAGTGGGGGAGCCCGAGATACTACAGGTACTTTATATATTTATCCAGCGGAGGAGCCCGAGATACTACAGGTACTTTATATATTTATCCAGCGGGGGAGCCCGAGATACTACAGGTACTTTATAGATTTATCCAGCGGGGGAGCCCGAGATACCACAGGTACTTTATATATTTATCCAGCGGAGGAGCCCAAGATACTACAGGTACTTTATATATTTATCCAGCGGCGGAGCCCGAGATACTACAGGTACTTTATATATTTATCCAGCGGAGGAGCCCGAGATACTACAGGTACTTTATATATTTATCCAGCGGAGGAGCCCAAGATACTACAGGTACTTTATATATTTATCCAGCGGCGGAGCCCGAGATACTACAGGTACTTTATATATTTATCCAGCGGCGGAGCCCGAGATACTACAGGTACTTTATATATTTATCCAGTGGGGGAGCCCGAGATACTACAGGTACTTTATAGATTTATCCAGCGGCGGAGCCCGAGATACTACAGGTACTTTATATATTTATCCAGCGGCGGAGCCCGAGATACTACAGGTACTTTATATATTTATCCAGTGGGGGAGCCCGAGATACTACAGGTACTTTATATATTTATCCAGCGGCGGAGCCCGAGATACTACAGGTACTTTATAGATTTATCCAGCGGTGGAGCCCAAGATACTACAGGTACTTTATAGATTTATCCAGCGGCGGAGGGGGGAAGCATAAAGAATATGTGTTACACTTTATATTCTCATGAAAAGCGTAACAGCATGGAAATAAACATGTCACATGCTCCTAATGTGCTTTATATCGGTGATTCTTCAAGAAGACGTATTGTGATTCAGCTTTAATTTTCACAAATCATTGGAGAATAAGATTGTATGAAGGTGACAGTAAAGCTTCTACACCGGGACATGTTTTACCTGTTTTATGGCATGCAGAGCCCGGGGCTGGAGAAATGCTAACCTGACATACATACCTTTTATTTAATCAGCTGCAGCTTTTATCAATGCGTGCACTTCAGTTACAAGAGTTTATAAAGCGTCAACAAGTTCCTTAGCGCAGTACAAAGAAAGACAGAATAACAAATATTTATTTATAGAGTATTTTCGCAGGACGGACACATTGAGATTTCTCTGGTTTTCAGTTTGTTCTGGATTCAATAACATTGAATTGTTACAGAAACACAAAGTAATAAAATGCAAGATATGAAATGTTAATCTGTTTATTTGTGATTTTAATAGGAAGGGCTAGAACCTTGAGCTAAATATACATACACAATACACATACACCAACCAGTAGGAGGGAGTGCACTTCACTGTAACTTGTGATTTTCTTATTCAGAGGGCACCGAAATGTCGCCAACATGTCAGTGCTCTCTCGTTCCCTGCACTTCAGGGAATCAAATTTCTCCACCACAGGGTCCCCGGAGTGCTGGGAAAACCCGCTGCAAACTCCCCAAACCTCTGCTAAAAACTCCCCAGAATCACCACAAAAAACACGCCGAACACGTTGGAAAAAGCCGACGAGCCGCCAAAAACAGCACAGACCAGCTGCCGGGAAAAAAAAAAACGTCATGCTCACAACTGGGGTAAAAAGAAAAAGAAAAATTTGAACGTGTGAAAATGAAAACACTGTTTGCAAAAAAATTACTAAACGCAAAAAGGCCTGAAATTTACATATAAGATCCAGTGAGTGATAATAAAAAAAGGGCTGTTACAGAAAAAAGAAAAAACCAATAGACTTTTTGCTGCAGATTAAAATAATGAACAGTTTATTATATATTGTATAAAAACGGGAATATTTTTAACATTGAAACCTATGGGATTCTCCTGAATAAACCTGTCGAATGAAACCACTTAACATCAGGGCATTTCACTGACATTTCTCTGCTGTTCAATGTGAATAGATTAACCATTGCTTCTCTATGGGGGATTTCACTGCCGCCGAACAGGCACCGTATTTCACTGCCGCTGAACAGGCACCGTATTTCACTGCCGCCGAACAGGCACTGCATTTCAATGCCGCCAAACAGGCACTGTATTTCACTGCTGCCAAACAGGCACTGTATTTCAATGCCGCCAAACAGGCACCGTATTTCACTGCCGCCGAACAGGCACCGTATTTCACTGCCGCCGAACAGGCACCGTATTTCAATGCCGCCGAACAGCACCGTATTTCACTGCCGTCCGAGGCTAGGGTCAGACTAACGCATTTTTTGCGTTGTCCGTGAAAAAATGTGTTCGGACGTATTTTTTCACGGAATACGCGATAGCGTCATATGATGCGCATTTTGTCCGTGATTTTGTACGGATCGTCAATAAGACACTTTTTGTGTCTGGACCTTATGTTGGCTGGACATTAGCAGCATCTGACGTCTCCTAATCACGCACACACGCCGCTAGCGGACGCAGCGCACTCTGTACGACAGTACTAGCGGTTTGACGTTCTTGAAACAAAAGTGTTTGTTTGCTGCTTGCGTTGCGCGGCCGAACTTCCTACATTGCCCGTCATTTGCTGCTACTACGGCTGTGATAAAGTGCAGCTGAACGCGCGTTCGCACTGCGTTCGTCTGACTCTAGCCAAACAGGCACCATATTTCACTGCCGCCAAACAGGCATCGCATTTCAATGCCGAACAGGCACCGTATTTCACTGCCGCCGAACAGGCACTGTATTTGCTGACAATTCACCAAAATTTGGCACACTGCCTGCTGTCTGAATAGCCGAATGGCCCGACATGTCAACGTATGGGGAAACTCACTGTTTGGTGCCATATCGACTCTGAATAACCCCTATAATATACTTTATAAAGAGCCCCGCATCGCATTTAGCCACATGTGCACGGCCATATAATATGGATTTATTCTTCTGAACACATATGAGGAACGGCCATGTCCAGCAGTCCTTATCCACAGATTGTTATAGTCACTGCAGCCGTATGTTAAAACACCGGGGGCTCTATTACATTCTTAACGCACATACGCCTTCTCAGTGCGTTAATTTTTTCCGCACAGCATTAAGGCGCGTAAATCAACGCTGTTATTACAATCCTTGCACATTTTTTCATCTGTCAAAAAAGAAAACACGCATAAAACGGACACGCAAAGAACATTAACGTTGCGCGCAGAAATCGGTGTGCGGACTGTTTTTTTCACGCGATTCAGCCAATCAGAATTGAGGACCACAATAATCTCACGATAAGTTTTTGCGCCTGTCAAAGTCAATCTGAGTATATATGCTGCAGCAAAAAATAAAAAAATAAAAAAAAGTAACATTTTTTTTATTGGTTCGGTATGTGTAACTATACTTCGCTGTATTTTTTTTTTTTTGGGGCTGGTGTATTTGGGTTCAGCCAGGACGTTCAGATTTTCCATTAACACCAGCTTTTAGGAATTATGCGCGCAAACGCCGTGCGTTACAAACTGCGCATAGATTGTAATACCATCCGTGTACCAGCGCACAAACGCATTTGCGCTCACAATGTTAAGTATAGGACGCGCGCAGTACAGTACGCTTGTGCAGGGTTCACTCAGATCCACCCACATTAGACGAATGCGTACGTTTGTGGCGCTATAACTATAATACGACGTTCAGCGCAAAGGGTTTTGCCCCTCGGGTTAATGAGAATGTAATAGGGCCCCAGGTTATTTAAGAGAACATGAGACCATGTTTTCTAGAGATGTGCAATTCGTTTAATTTCGAACTGAAATTCGGACGAAATTCACCATTTTCGGATTTCGGGAGCGTTTCCGGAAACGAAATATCCACCACCCGAAAATTTTAAAACAATCCGATGATTCGGATCATTTCAGTGATTCCGGTCATTTTGCCGATTCGGACATTTCGGGTGATTTGGATCAGTTGGTTTTTCACTGCTTATTTAACCCTTTCACTGCTGAGGTATTTCACCGCTGTGTGCTCAGCTCATTTTTACCGCTTTCGCTCATCATGTTTAAACGCGATTTGAAGCCACATTTTATTATACGACCCAGACATATTAGATATCGTTCTTTCCGTCAGACTCTGCAGATTCATAATATATCATTTTTATATGTATACGTCATGTCCTGTCTGTATATTATAACAAAAAATACAATAAAAATTGAATATTTAATCATCTGCAGTGTGTAAAGTGGTTTTTTTCACATTTTATCACATGAGTGTTTGCGGTTATGTTTTCTATGGGGTGCGCTTGTACAAAAAATTAGAGATGGGGACTTGTTACATTTTGTGGGGGGAATTACGTGATTTTTAGCAAACGCGCCCCATAGAAAAAAATCATTAGTGCAGCATCATTGTTCACATTATGATTGAAATGTGAACAATATTGCTGCATTAATAAAAACACACAAAACAAAAAAAAAGTTTTTTTTAATTCTATTTTTTTTTCAATTTATTTATTGTTTATTATTTTTTTTTATTATTTTTTTACTATGTACCTAGTCATGTTGGGTAGCATACGAAAGGCCATGCTCAGGCCTTTCACATGACAAACTCCACGACCCCCTAGCTGCCACGGTTCTGGATATATTGGGGTTCTCAAGAACCCCTCATCTCCACCAGTGGATTTCCTTGGGAAATCCTCTGGCAGCTAGGGGTTCCCCGGCTTTGTGATGTCATCATGCTATGCATGATGACATCAGGAAGCGAGGGGAGACCCGGGGGTGGAGCCGCCATCCAAGATGGCGGCCCCCACCGGAGCTAGGCTGCACTTCAGCGCCGCAAGGCGCTGAAGTGCAACCCGGCGCTTGAGGGGTTAAAGCCAGGCACCGCTTAAAAGGGGAGACTCTCCCCTTTTAAGCGGTGCATGGCTTTTGGCGCTGCTTTTTTCCCGATCGGGAGGAAGAAGGATCCGAACGGATCCCCCCTCCCTTCCAGGCTATCTCCCGGCATTGCCGGGGGGGGGGGTCGCCTGGGAATGACGTCATCTCGCTTGGCGCATAAATAGACATTTTTTGGGTGAAATTTTAGGTTTCCCAACTTTTTTAATGACACTATGCTTTTTAACCCAAAGGTTTCAATGCAGCATATGAATCCACACACTGCTGGGAAGTGTCTCTCTGCGGTATAATTAATGCAGCATATGAATCCACACACTGCTGGGAAGCGCCTCTCTGCGGTATAATTAATGCAGCATATGAATCCACATACTGCTGGGAAGCGCCTCTCTGCGGTATAATTAATGCAGCATATGAATCCACACACTGCTGGGAAGCGCCTCTGCAGTATATTTAATGCAGCATATGAATCCACACACTGCTGGGAAGCGCCTCTCTGCAGTATAATTAATGCAGCATATGAATCCACACACTGCGGGGAAGCACCTCTCTGCAGTATAATTAATGCAGCATATGAATCCACACACTGCTGGGAAGCACCTCTCTGCAGTATAATTAATGCAGCATATGAATCCACACACTGCTGGGAAGCGCCTCTCTGCAGTATAATTAATGCAGCATATGAATCCACACACTGCGGGGAAGCACCTCTCTGCAGTATAATTAATGCAGCATATGAATCCACACACTGCTGGGAAGCACCTCTCTGCGGTATAATTAATGCAGCATATGAATCCACACACTGCTGGGAAGCGCCTCTCTGCAGTATAATTAATGCAGCATTGGAATCCACACACTGCTGGGAAGCGCCTCTCTGCAGTATAATTAATGCAGCATATGAATCCACACACTGCTGGGAAGCACCTCTCTGCGGTATAATTAATGCAGCATATGAATCCACACACTGCTGGGAAGTGTCTCTCTGCGGTATAATTAATGCAGCATATGAATCCACACACTGCTGGGAAGCGCCTCTCTGCGGTATAATTAATGCAGCATATGAATCCACATACTGCTGGGAAGCGCCTCTCTGCGGTATAATTAATGCAGCATATGAATCCACACACTGCTGGGAAGCCCCTCTCTGCAGTATAATTAATGCAGCATATGAATCCACACACTGCTGGGAAGCGCCTCTCTGCAGTATAATTAATGCAGCATATGAATCCACACACTGCTGGGAAGCCCCTCTCTGCAGTATAATTAATGCAGCATATGAATCCACACACTGCTGGGAAGCGCCTCTGCAGTATATTTAATGCAGCATATGAATCCACACACTGCTGGGAAGCGCCTCTCTGCAGTATAATTAATGCAGCATATGAATCCACACACTGCGGGGAAGCACCTCTCTGCAGTATAATTAATGCAGCATATGAATCCACACACTGCTGGGAAGCACCTCTCTGCGGTATAATTAATGCAGCATATGAATCCACACACTGCTGGGAAGCGCCTCTCTGCGGTATAATTAATGCAGCATATGAATCCACACACTGCGGGGAAGCGCCTCTCTGCGATATAATTAATGCAGCATATGAATACACACACTGCTGGGAAGCGCCTCTCTGCAGTATAATTAATGCAGCATATGAATCCACACACTGCTGGGAAGCGCCTCTCTGCAGTATAATTAATGCAGCATATGAATCCACACACTGCTGGGAAGCGCCTCTCTGCGGTATAATTAATGAATCCACACACTGCTGGAAAGCGCCTCTCTGCGGTATAATTAATGCAGCATATGAATCCACACACTGCTGGGAAGCGCCTCTCTGCAGTATAATTAATGCAGCATATGAATCCACACCTGCTGGGGAAGCGCCTCTCTGCGGTATAATTAATGAATCCACACACTGCTGGGAAGCGCCTCTCTGCGGTATATATTAATGCAGCATATGAATCCACACACTGCTGGGAAGCGCCTCTCTGCGGTATAATTAATGCAGCATATGAATCCACACACTGCTGGGAAGCGCCTCTCTGCGGTATAATTAATGCAGCATATGAATCCACACACACTGCTGGAAGCGCCTCTCTGCGGTATAATTAATACAGCATATGAATCCACACACTGCTGGGAAGCGCCTCTCTGCGGTATAATTAATGCAGCATATGAATCCACACACTGCTGGGAAGCGCCTCCCTGCGGTATAATTAATGCAGCATATGAATCCACACACTGCTGGGAAGCCCCTCTCTGCAGTATAATTAATGCAGCATATGAATCCACACACTGCTGGGAAGCCCCTCTCTGCAGTATAATTAATGCAGCATATGAATCCACACACTGCTGGGAAGCGCCTCTGCAGTATATTTAATGCAGCATATGAATCCACACACTGCTGGAAGCGCCTCTCTGCAGTATAATTAATGCAGCATATGAATCCACACACTGCGGGGAAGCACCTCTCTGCAGTATAATTAATGCAGCATATGAATCCACACACTGCTGGGAAGCACCTCTCTGCGGTATAATTAATGCAGCATATGAATCCACACACTGCTGGGAAGCGCCTCTCTGCGGTATAATTAATGAATCCACACACTGCTGGAAAGCGCCTCTCTGCGGTATAATTAATGCAGCATATGAATCCACACACTGCTGGGAAGCGCCTCTCTGCAGTATAATTAATGCAGCATATGAATCCACACACTGCTGGGAAGCGCCTCTGCAGTATAATTAATGCAGCATATGAATCCACACACTGCGGGGAAGCGCCTCTCTGCAGTATAATTAATGCAGCATATGAATCCACACACTGCGGGGAAGCGCCTCTCTGCGGTATAATTAATGCAGCATATGAATCCACACACTGCTGGGAAGCGCCTCTCTGCGGTATAATTAATGCAGCATATGAATCCACACACTGCTGGGAAGCGCCTCTCTGCGGTATAATTAATACAGCATATGAATCCACACACTGCTGGGAAGCGCCTCTCTGCGGTATAATTAATACAGCATATATGAATCCACACACTGCTGGGAAGCGCCTCTCTGCGGTATAATTAATGCAGCATATGAATCCACACACTGCTGGGAAGCGCCTCTCTGCGGTATAATTAATACAGCATATGAATCCACACACTGCTGGGAAGCGCCTCTCTGCGGTATAATTAATACAGCATATGAATCCACACACTGCTGGGAAGCGCCTCTCTGCGGTATAATTAATGCAGCATATGAATCCACACACTGCTGGGAAGCGCCTCTCTGCAGTATAATTAATGCAGATAATGAATCCACACACTGCTGGGAAGCACCTCTCTGCGGATAATTAATGCAGCATATGAATCCACACACTGCTGGGAAGCGCCTCTCTGCAGTATAATTAATGCAGCATATGAATCCACACACTGCTGGGAAGCGCCTCTCTGCGGTATAATTAATGAATCCACACACTGCTGGGAAGCGCCTCTCTGCGGTATAATTAATGCAGCATATGAATCCACACACTGCTGGGAAGCGCCTCTCTGCGGTATAATTAATGCAGCATATGAATCCACACACTGCTGGGAAGCGCCTCTCTGCGGTATAATTAATGCAGCATATGAATCCACACACTGCTGGAAGCGCCTCTCTGCGGTATAATTAATACAGCATATGAATCCACACACTGCTGGGAAGCGCCTCTCTGCGGTATAATTAATGCAGCATATGAATCCACACACTGCTGGGAAGCGCCTCTCTGCGGTATAATTAATACAGCATATGAATCCACACACTGCTGGGAAGCACCTCTCTGCAGTATAATTAATGCAGCATATGAATCCACACACTGCTGGGAAGCGCCTCTCTGCGGTATAATTAATGCAGCATATGAATCCACACACTGCTGGGAAGCACCTCTCTGCGGTATAATTAATGCAGCATATGAATCCACACACTGCTGGGAAGCGCCTCTCTGCAGTATAATTAATGCAGCATATGAATCCACACACTGCTGGGAAGCGCCTCTCTGCGGTATAATTAATGAATCCACACACTGCTGGGAAGCGCCTCTCTGCGGTATAATTAATGCAGCATATGAATCCACACACTGCTGGGAAGCGCCTCTCTGCAGTATAATTAATGCAGCATATGAATCCACACACTGCTGGGAAGCGCCTCTCTGCGGTATAATTAATGAATCCACCACACTGCTGGGAAGCGCCTCTCTGCGGTATAATTAATGCAGCATATGAATCCACACACTGCTGGGAAGCGCCTCTCTGCGGTATAATTAATACAGCATATGAATCCCACAACTGCTGGAAGCGCCTCTCTGCGGTATAATTAATGCCAGCATATGAATCCAAACACTGCTGGGAAGCGCCTCTCTGCGGTATAATTAATGAATCCACACACTGCTGGGAAGCGCCTCTCTGCGGTATAATTAATACAGCATATGAATCCACACACTGCTGGGAAGCGCCTCTCTGCGGTATAATTAATGCAGCATATGAATCCACACACTGCTGGAAGCGCCTCTCTGCGGTATAATTAATACAGCATATGAATCCACACACTGCTGGAAGCGCCTCTCTGCGGTATAATTAATGCAGCATATGAATCCACACACTGCTGGGAAGCGCCTCTCTGCGGTATAATTAATGCAGCATATGAATCCACACACTGCGGGGAAGCGCCTCTCTGCAGTATAATTAATGCAGCATATGAATCCACACACTGCTGGGAAGCACCTCTCTGCGGTATAATTAATGCAGCATATGAATCCACACACTGCTGGGAAGCGCCTCTCTGCAGTATAATTAATGCAGCATATGAATCCACATACTGCTGGGAAGCGCCTCTCTGCGGTATAATTAATGCAGCATATGAATCCACACACTGCTGGGAAGCGCCTCCCTGCGGTATAATTAATGCAGCATATGAATCCACACACTGCTGGGAAGCCCCTCTCTGCAGTATAATTAATGCAGCATATGAATCCACACACTGCTGGGAAGCGCCTCTGCAGTATATTTAATGCAGCATATGAATCCACACACTGCTGGGAAGCGCCTCTCTGCAGTATAATTAATGCAGCATATGAATCCACACACTGCGGGGAAGCACCTCTCTGCAGTATAATTAATGCAGCATATGAATCCACACACTGCTGGGAAGCACCTCTCTGCGTATATATTAATGCAGCATATGAATCCACACACTGCTGGAAGCGCCTCTCTGCAGTATAATTAATGCAGCATTGGAATCCACACACTGCTGGGAAGCGCCTCTCTGCAGTATAATTAATGCAGCATATGAATCCACACACTGCTGGGAAGCACCTCTCTGCGGTATAATTAATGCAGCATATGAATCCACACACTGCTGGGAAGTGTCTCTCTGCGGTATAATTAATGCAGCATATGAATCCACACACTGCTGGGAAGCGCCTCTCTGCGGTATAATTAATGCAGCATATGAATCCACATTGCTGGAAGCGCCTCTCTGCGGTATAATTAATGCAGCATATGAATCCACACACTGCTGGGAAGCCCCTCTCTGCAGTATAATTAATGCAGCATATGAATCCACACACTGCTGGGAAGCGCCTCTCTGCAGTATAATTAATGCAGCATATGAATCCACACACTGCTGGGAAGCCCCTCTCTGCAGTATAATTAATGCAGCATATGAATCCACACACTGCTGGGAAGCGCCTCTGCAGTATATTTAATGCAGCATATGAATCCACACACTGCTGGGAAGCGCTCTCTGCAGTATAATTAATGCAGCATATGAATCCACACACTGCGGGGAAGCACCTCTCTGCAGTATAATTAATGCAGCATATGAATCCACACTGCTGGGAAGCACCTCTCTGCGGTATAATTAATGCAGCATATGAATCCACACACTGCTGGGAAGCGCCTCTCTGCAGTATAATTAATGCAGATTGGAATCCACACACTGCTGGGAAGCGCCTCTCTGCAGTATAATTAATGCAGCATATGAATCCACACACTGCTGGGAAGCACCTCTCTGCGGTATAATTAATGCAGCATATGAATCCACACACTGCTGGGAAGCGCCTCTCTGCAGTATAATTAATGCAGCATATGAATCCACACACTGCTGGGAAGCGCCTCTCTGCGGTATAATTAATGCAGCATATGAATCCTCACACTGCTGGGAAGCGCCTCTCTGCAGTATAATTAATGCAGCATATGAATCCACACACTGCTGGGAAGCACCTCTCTGCGGTATAATTAATGCAGCATATGAATCCACCACTGCTGGAAAGCGCCTCTCTGCAGTATAATTAATGCAGCATATGAATCCACACACTGCTGGGAAGCGCCTCTCTGCTGGGTATAATTAATGCAGCATATGAATCCACACACTGCGGGGAAGCGCCTCTCTGCAGTATAATTAATGCAGCATATGAATCCACACACTGCTGGGAAGCGCCTCTCTGCGGTATAATTAATGAATCCACACACTGCTGGAAAGCGCCTCTCTGCGGTATAATTAATGCAGCATATGAATCCACACACTGCTGGGAAGCGCCTCTCTGCAGTATAATTAATGCAGCATATGAATCCACACACTGCTGGGAAGCGCCTCTCTGCGGTATAATTAATGAATCCACACACTGCTGGGAAGCGCCTCTCTGCGGTATAATTAATGCAGCATATGAATCCACACACTGCTGGGAAGCGCCTCTCTGCGGTATAATTAATGCAGCATATGAATCCACACACTGCTGGGAAGCGCCTCTCTGCGGTATAATTAATGCAGCATATGAATCCACACACTGCTGGGAAGCGCCTCTCTGCGGTATAATTAATACAGCATATGAATCCACACACTGCTGGGAAGCGCCTCTCTGCGGTATAATTAATGCAGCATATGAATCCACACACTGCTGGGAAGCGCCCCTCCCTGCGGTATAATTAATGCAGCATATGAATCCACACTGCTGGGAAGCCCCTCTCTGCGGTATAATTAATACAGCATATGAATCCACACACTGCTGGGAAGCACCTCTCTGTGGTATAATTAATGCAGCATATGAATCCACACACTGCTGGGAAGCTCCTCTCTGCAGTATAATTAATGCAGCATATGAATCCACACAACTGCTGGGAAGCGCCTCTCTGCAGTATAATTAATGCAGCATATGAATCAACACACTGCTGGGAAGCACCTCTCTGCAGTATAATTAATGCAGCATATGAATCACACACTGCTGGGAAGCGCCTCTCTGCGGTATAATTAATGCAGCATATGAATCCACATACTGCTGGGAAGCGCCTCTCTGCGGTATAATTAATGCAGCATATGAATCCACACACTGCTGGGAAGCCCCTCTCTGCAGTATAATTAATGCAGCATATGAATCCACACACTGCTGGAAGCGCCTCTCTGCAGTATAATTAATGCAGCATATGAATCCACACACTGCTGGGAAGCCCCTCTCTGCAGTATAATTAATGCAGCATATGAATCCACACACTGCTGGGAAGCGCCTCTTGCAGTATATTTAATGCAGCATATGAATCCACACACTGCTGGGAAGCGCCTCTCTGCAGTATAATTAATGCAGCATATGAATCCACACACTGCGGGGAAGCACCTCTCTGCAGTATAATTAATGCAGCATATGAATCCACACACTGCTGGGAAGCACCTCTCTGCGGTATAATTAATGCAGCATATGAATCCACACACTGCTGGAAGCGCCTCTCTGCAGTATAATTAATGCAGCATTGGAATCCACACACTGCTGGAAGCGCCTCTCTGCAGTATAATTAATGCAGCATATGAATCCACACACTGCTGGAAGCACCTCTCTGCCGGTATAATTAATGCAGCATATGAATCCACACACTGCTGGGAAGCGCCTCTCTGCAGTATAATTAATGCAGCATATGAATCCACACACTGCTGGGAAGCGCCTCTCTGCGGTATAATTAATGCAGCATATGAATCCTCACACTGCTGGGAAGCGCTCTCTGCAGTATAATTAATGCAGCATATGAATCCACACACTGCTGGGAAGCACCTCTCTGCGGTATAATTAATGCAGCATATGAATCCACACACTGCTGGGAAGCGCCTCTCTGCAGTATAATTAATGCAGCATATGAATCCACACACTGCTGGGAAGCGCCTCTCTGCGGTATAATTAATGCAGCATATGAATCCACACACTGCGGGGAAGCGCCTCTCTGCAGTATAATTAATGAGCATATGAATCCACACACTGCTGGAAGCGCCTCTCTGCGGTATAATTAATGAATCCACACACTGCTGGAAAGCGCCTCTCTGCGGTATAATTAATGCAGCATATGAATCCACACACTGCTGGGAGCGCCTCTCTGCAGTATAATTAATGCAGCATATGAATCCACACACTGCTGGGAAGCGCCTCTCTGCGGTATAATTAATGAATCCACACACTGCTGGAAAGCGCCTCTCTGCGGTATAATTAATGCAGCATATGAATCCACACACTGCTGGGAAGCGCCTCTCTGCGGTATAATTAATGCAGCATATGAATCCACACACTGCTGGGAAGCGCCTCTCTGCGGTATAATTAATGCAGCATATGAATCCACACACTGCTGGAAGCGCCTCTCTGCGGTATAATTAATACAGCATATGAATCCACACACTGCTGGGAAGCGCCTCTCTGCGGTATAAATTAATGCAGCATATGAATCCACACACTGCTGGGAAGCGCCTCCCTGCGGTATAATTAATGCAGCATATGAATCCACACACTGCTGGGAAGCCCCTCTCTGCGGTATAATTAATACAGCATATGAATCCACACACTGCTGGGAAGCACCTCTCTGTGGTATAATTAATGCAGCATATGAATCCACACACTGCTGGGAAGCTCCTCTCTGCAGTATAATTAATGCAGCATATGAATCCACACACTGCTGGGAAGCGCCTCTCTGCAGTATAATTAATGCAGCATATGAATCAACACACTGCTGGGAAGCACCTCTCTGCAGTATAATTAATGCAGCATATGAATCCACACACTGCTGGGAAGCGCCTCTCTGCGGTATAATATATATATATATATATAATATATATATATATATATATGTATATATATATATATATATATAATATTTGCACTAAGATATCTTATATATATTCAGGGTCACAATTCCACATCCTGTACTACTAGCCAAAACTAAAATTATTTGCCACATTAAATCCCATCACCTCCATCACCATACCCACTCCATGCAATCCACTCCCACTACTCCACCCCATCTTTATACCGTATCCATTTAGTCAATATAAAGTATTTTATTGTAGCAGGATTTATTAGGTTTTGTTTTTCTAAAATGTGATAATTTCTTTAAATTCCAATACATACAGGAATTTATAAATATAAATAGTGCAAATGTTGTGGCCTGATTTTAGCTATAATTATGTAAACAAAAATAAATTTAGAAGATACAGATATACTGGACAGTCACGTAAATATCTTGCGAATAATTTAGGCTAGGGTCAGACGAACGCATTTTCGCGTTGTCTGTGAAAAAGTACGTTCGAACGAATGGACGCATTTTTTCACGGAATACGCGATAGCGGTCATACGATGCGCCTTTTCGTCCGTGATTTTGTACGGATCATCAATAAAACACTTTTTGTGTCTGGACGTTATGTTAGCCGGACATTAGCAGCGTCTGACGTCTCCTAATCACGCACACACGCCTCTAGCGGACGCAGCGCACTCTGTACGACCGTACTAGTGGTTTCACGTTCTCGACAAAATGCGTTCATTTGCCACTTGCGTTGCGCGGCCGGACTTTCGTGCGACCGTACTTCGTATATTGGCCGTCATTGCCCGTCATTTGCTGCTAGTGCGGCCGTAATTAAGTGCGGCTGCACACGCGTTCGCACTGCCTCAGTCTGACCCTAGCCTTAAATGAACATGGCACACCAGGAACAGTTTTGATTAAAAAAATAAAATAAAACTTTACGGGACATCTAAGACATAAAGTTGCGTAAACATTAAATTACAAAACACAAGACGTAAAAACAAACACTCCTGTTCCCAAATATCAACAGAATCAGAATTATACTTAGCTCTGAGGATATTTCAGAACCTTACACATTATATCTGCATATACAGGACAAGGACCAGGAGGTGTCCACACGCCATCACTGCAACTGCTTCCACAAAGACAACCTCCCCCCCTGGGAGAAGCTGATATTTATACTGCTGACGACTCACAGGATGTCATCATTCCTTTTCACCAATCACTGGTCACCTTGTGAGTGATGTAATGTCTGTACAGGAAGAGAATCTCTCTCAACCCTCGGCCGCATGGACAGATGCCATGTCATGGTGGCCATCTTAAAACATCTCATTAAACATGTGATCAGACTGCTCACTGAGCCACCTGTTGGTGAAAGGATTTATTGCATATACACTATATTGCCAAAAGTATTCGCTCACCTGCCTTGACTCGCATATGAATTTAAGTGACATCCCATTCCTAATCCATAGGGTTCAATGTGACGTCGCTTCACCCTTTGCAGCTATAACAGCTTCAGCTCTTCTGGGAAGGCTGTCACAAGGTTTAGGAGCATGTTTATGGGAATTTTTCACCATTCTTCCAGAAGTGCATTTGTGAGGTCACATACTGATGTTGGGCGAGAAGGCCTGGCTCTCAGTCTCCGCTCTAATTCATCCCAAAGGTGTTCTATCGGGTTGAGCTCAGGACTCTGTGCAGGCCAGTCAAGTTCATCCACACCAGACTCTGTCATCCATGTCTTTATGGACCTTGCTTTGTGCACTGGTGCACAGTCATGTTGGAAGAGGAAGGGGCCAGCTCCAAACTATTCCCACAAAGTTGGGAACATGAAACTATCCAAAATGTCTTGGTATGCTGAAGCATTCAGAGTTCCTTTCACTGGAACTAAGGGGCCAAGCCCAGCTCCTGAAAAACAACCCCACACCATAATCCCCCCTCCACCAAACTTTACACTTGGCACAATGCAGTCAGAGAAGTACCGTTCTCCTGGCAACTGCCAAACCCAGACTCATCCATCAGATTGCCAGACGGAAAAGCGTGATTTGACACCCCAGAGAATGCATCTCCACTGCTCTAGAGTCCAGTGGCAGCGTGCTTTACACCACTGCATCCGACGCTTTGCATTGCACTTGGTGATGTATGGCTTGGATGCAGCTGCTCGGCCATGGAAACCCATTCCTTGAAGCTCTCTGTGTACTGTTCTTGAGCTAATCTGAAGGCCACATGAAGTTTGGAGGTCTGTAGCGATTGACTCTGCAGAAAGTTGGCGACCTCTTCGCACTATGCGCCTCAGCATCCGCTGACCCCACTCCGTCAGTTTATGTGGCCTATCACTTCGTGGCTGAGTTGCTGTCACTCCCAAACACTTCCACGTTCTTAAAATACAGCTGACAGTTGACTGGAATATTTAGGAGAGAGGAAATTTCACGACTGGATTTGTTGCACAGGGGGTAACTATCACAGTTCCATGCAGGAATTCACTGAGCTCCTGAGATCGACCCATTCTTTCACTAATGTTTGTAAAACAGTCTGCATGCCTAGCTGCTTGATTTTATACACTATTTTCAAGTGGAGTTAAAAACAGGAATTCTACCTGTACTGGTCTGGTTTGTATCTTTAAAGGGAGAGAAACCTCTGGTTTATTTGTCAATTTAATTTCTCTTTTTGGTTTTCTTTTCTGCTGTTTTTTTTTTATTTTTATTTTTTTTTTCTGTTGTGCTTTTTGGTTGCTTTTTTTTCCCTGGGTGGCTGGTGACTTGTTAGTTGGGGGCGTGTAGCCTGTCAGGTGATTTCACTTGTATGGCTACATAATCTCAATGGCAGCTCACTGAGCTTGCTCACAAGGGCTTGTCAGTGGTCTACTTTTTAAGTGGGCTATTTTCAAGTGGAGTTAAAAACAGGAGTTTAAATAACAGGTATCAATTGTTGTTTATATATTTGTTATCTTGTTGTGGGTATGAGTGTTAGCAAGCTTGAAGGTTTGACCCAGTGCACATCCTGCTGCATGTATGCATGTCTGGAGGAATCCTTCCAGGGTCCATATCTATGTAGCGAGTGTGAACGTGTAGCTCTTCTGGAAGCTCGTATTGGAGATCTGGAAGGGCAAATCGTAACGCTGAGGCAGATTGACAATCTTGAAAGGAGCGGCTTCTCATGGAGCAAAGTATAGTTGAGGAATCTAGGGGTGTGGGAGGAGTGGAGTTAACCGGGGAACAGGTTGGTAGCTGGGTGTCAGTGACACGTGGTAGCAGGGGGGAGGGAAGAGGAAAAGGTTGGCTAGTCCTGATCTTGCGCACACCAACAGATTTGCCCCCTTGAGCGAAGATGTTGGGTGCATCAGTTCAGGTGTAGCAGTACTGGAGGCTGCTCCCTCTAACAGCCGGGGGATCAGTCCACCAAGTAAGGGAGGGATAAAGAGGGCAAGTAAGCCTAGACAGGTTGTGGTGGTAGGGGACTCTATTATTAAGAGAGTAGACAGGGTAATCTGACGCTCTGATCGCCTTAACCGGACAGTTTGCTGTCTGCCGGGTGCCCGTGTTAGGCATGTGGTTGACAGAGTTGATAGATTATTGGGAGGGGCTGGAGATGACCCAGCTGTCATGGTCCATATTGGTACCAATGACAAAGTAAGCGGAAGATGGAAGGACCTGAAGAATGATTTCAGGGAATTAGGAAGTAAACTGAAGAAGAGGTCCTCCAAGGTAGTATTTTCTGAGATCCTACCTGTGCCACGTGCTACAGTGGAAAGGCAGTGGGAGATCAGGGAGGTCAATGCGTGGCTTAAAGCTTGGTGCAGGAAGGAGGGCTTTGGTTTTTAGAGCACTGGGCTCATTTTGCACTGGGGTACAATCTGTATAGTTGTGATAGATTGCACCTGAATGGAAGAGGGTCTGCTGTGCTAGGGGAGAGGATGGTTAAAAGGTTGGAGGAGACTTTAAACTAGTGGAAGGGGGGAGGGATACAGTATCTTACAAAATGGAGACAGAGCAGATAGCGGAAGGGTTTCAGTTCAGAGTAAGGGGGGTGGAGCCGGGGGGATGGGTAAAGTAAGAACAGTGGAGGCATGTAATGTAAAGTCGCATTCAGTATGTGTGGGTAGAGATAACATTAAATGTATGCTTGCTAATGCGAGAAGCCTTAATAACAAGATGGGGGAACTAGAGGTAATAGCATACACTAAGCAATACGACATTATAGGAATAACAGAAACATGGTGGGACGAAACGCATGACTGGGCTGTAAACTTAAACGGTTATACATTGTTTAGAAAGGATAGGAAACATAAGAAAGGGGGTGGAGTGTGTTTATATGTAAATCAGGATTTAAAGCCTAATATTACACAACTGGAAAGTGATGAGGGAAATGTGGAATCCTTATGGGTAAATATTTCCTTAGGGAATAAACAGGAAAGTCAACTATTGGTTGGCATATGCTATAAATCACCTAATATAGATAATGATGAGGAAGAACAACTGTTAGAGCAAATTAGGAAGGCTGCAGATCATGGTAGCACGTTAATTATTGGAGATTTTAATTACCCGGATATTAATTGGGATAGTGGGACTAGTAATTCAGCAAAGGGAATCCGGTTCCTGAACATTTTAAATGATACCTTCATGTCACAACTGGTAGAAACACCAACTAGAGAGGATAACTGTCTGGACCTGGTTATAACAAATAATGTGGATCTTTTCTCAAATATTAATGTAAAAGGAACAGTTGGGAAATAGCAACCATAATATGGTGACTTTTGAAATAAACTAAAAAAAAAACACATTCATAAGGGGCAGCTAAAATATATAATTTTAAAAAGGCCAACTTTATTAAAATAAAGGAAGCTCTCAATGTCATTGACTGGCAGAAACTCTTTCACGGGAAAAACACTGAGGATAAGTGGAATATCTTTAAACTAACACTAGAAAAGTACACGTCTCAATATATTCCACTGGGTAATAAATATAAAAGAAACAGACTGAAACCAATGTGGCTTAGTAGGAAGGTAACTAAGGAAATGAAAAATAAAAATAAGGCATTTAAAGCTTTTAAATCTGAGGCATCCTATAAAGCATATAGGGCAGCCAATAAAGCATATAGGGCAGCCAATAAAGCATGTAAAAATGCGATTAGATGGGCTAAACTAGAAAATGAAAAAGAAATAGCCAAAGAGAGCAAGACCAACCCTAAAAGATTCTTTAGGTACATAAATTCTAAAAAACCCTAAGAGTGAAAATGTAGGTTCACTAAAATCTGAGTCAGGATTATTGTTAACTGAAGATCAGGATAAAGCAGAAATTTTAAATGATTATTTTTCTTCAGTAGTTATCAAAGAGAAACCTATAACAGGAGACATGCAATTCATTAATAAAAACTTACTAATACAAAGTGACTGGTTGACTCAGGACAAGGTTTTACAGAAATTAAACAATGTGAATGTTAATAAAGCCCCAGGGCCAGATGGAATTCACCCGCGAGTACTGAGAGAGCTATGTGTTGAAATATGTAAACCTCTGTTCTTAATCTTTCAAGATTCTTTTCTTTCAGGATAGTACCAGAGGATTGGAGAAAAGCTGACGTGGTCCCTATATTTAAGAAAGGTTTAAAATTTGTGCCTGGGAATTATAGACCTGTGAGCTTAACATCTGTGGCTGGGAAAGTATTTGAGGGGTTACTAAGGGATAATATTCAGGAATTTATTGGGAGGTATAATGTAATTGGCAAAAATCAGCATGGTTTCATGAAACACAGATCATATCAGACTAACCTAATTACGTTCTATGAGGAAGTAAGTAGAAGTATAGATCAGGGGGTCGCAGTGGATGTGATTTACTTAGATTTTGCCAAAGCTTTCGACACAGTTCCACACAAAAGGCTACTATTTAAATTAAGAAAAAATGGTCTAGATGAAAATACTTGTTCTTGGATAGAAAACTGGCTAAAAGATAGGGTACAGAGAGTGGTCATAAATGGTACATTTTCAAGATGGACACCAGTGGTAAGTGGTGTCCCTCAGGGGTCTGTTATAGGACCAATACTATTCAATTTATTTATAAATGACCTTGAGATAGGCATTGAAAGTCATGTATCAGTGTTTGCAGATGACACAAAGCTAGGAAAAGTAATACAATGTGAGCAGGATGTTACTTCGCTGCAGAGGGATTTAGATAGATTGGGGGACTGGGCACTTAAATGGCAGATGAGATTTAATCTAGATAAATGCAAAGTTATGCACTTTGGAGTGAAGAACACACAAGCAATTTATACCCTAAATGGTACGGAGTTAGGGAAATCTAAGCAGGAGAAGGATATGGGAATAATGATAGACTTCAAACTAAGTAACAATGTGCAATGTCAAACAGCAGCCGCCAAGGCCAGCAAAGTACTGGCATGCATTAAAAGGGGAGTTCACTCACGGGATGAAAACATAATTTTGCCTCTGTATAAATCAATGGTCAGGCCGCACCTTGAATATGCCGTGCAATTTTGGGCACCTGTCTTAAAAAAAGATATTATATCGCTAGAAAAAGTGCAGAGACGGGCAACTAAATTAATAAGGGGGATGGAAGGGTTAAGTTATGAGGAAAGACTAACAAGCTTAAACCTGTTTAGTTTAGAGAAAAGGCGCCTTAGAGGGGATCTGATAACCTTATATAAATATATACGGGGCCATTATCAACCATTGTCTGATAACCTATTCATTAACAGGACTATACATAGGACACGGGGTCATCCATTTAGACTGGAAGAAAGAAAATTTAGCTTAAAGCATAGGAAGGGTTATTTTACGGTGAGAACAATAAAGCTGTGGAATTCTCTGCCTGTTGAGGTGGTTGGGTCAGAGTCTGTACAGACTTTTAAAAAACGACTGGATGACTTCCTGCAGACACAGAATATTAAGGGTTATAATATTTAATATGTGGGTAAAAGCTTCTTGATCCAAGGAGAAATCTGACTGCCATTCTGGGGTCAAGAAGGAATTTTTTCCCAGTATGTTGCATATTGGCGAGCATTTCAGACTGGGTTTTTTGCCTTCTTTTGGATCAACAGCAGTAGGTTATGTGGGAGAGGCTGAACCCGATGGACGCATGTCTTTTTTCAGCCTATATAACTATGTAACTATGTAACTATGTGGCCATGGAAGGGATTGGAACACCTGATTCTGATTATTTGGATGGGTGAGCCAATACTTTTGGCAATATAGTGTATATAGGAAACATTTTATATCAGTTAAATAAATATGCACAACTGATACATGCAATCCTCACCCGAAGTACTCCAAGGCTGGCTGTCCACTGGGTCCGCATTTGGACAAAGCCGTCGCACAACCAAGGTCATCCACTGGAAGCGTCTGTGGGAGAAAATTTACCCTGTCCCTGGTGCTGAAAAGGGGCTTCAAGGACAACACCACCGAACGTAGTCAGACTGAAGAAAAGGAAAACACGTAGCCGAACGCTAGGGGAAAAAAAACCTGTGTTTTGGGGCCTCTCTTCTTTTCTGTGGGTCTCTGTGTGACCCTCTCTCAGTTACAGGTCTCTGGTCATCTGTTTTAATCCCTCAGGCAAAGCAATGGCAAGTGTGCTCGGGAATGAATAAGACACAGACAAGCTTCCATATGTTATCGATACAAATTCTATTCAAGAATAGTGATGAGCCGAACACCCCCGTGTTCGGTTTGCATTTGAACTCGAACAATTTCAAAAGTTCGAGTTCGAACGCGAACACGAACCGAACTCAATTCAAGTCAATGGGACTCGAAAGTTCGATTTTTAGAGTGCCCCCCAAGAGGGCATATATGCAAGATATTTGCCATAAAAGGTGTATGGGGATACGGGTAATGCCATGGGGGACAGGAAACAAGGACAAAAAGTAAAAAAAAAAACATTTTTAAAAGGAACGGTGAGTTTTCCATGAAATAAAGGTTTAGAATAAAAACGAAAAATTTCTTGAAATATCGTGACTAGGAGGTCCCCATAACCTGCCCATGAAGTGGCAGATTTGTAGGATGTAGAGAAACATTTAAAATCAAAACAATGACATTTCAAATGACGGTAAATGGTTTTCCTTTAATCTATTCATAAACCACTGCTTGGGGCGGCAGTCTGTATGAAAAGACATTTTCGGACACGCAGAACAAGTTTAGTGATTTATTGGCTAAATTATGGTGAAACCTATGCAGGCTTTGGATGAAAGTAACAATAGGTGCTTTAAAATTGGGCCTTTAGTGTCGGCAACAGTGCCATCACACCGTAACCCCTCTGTGGTATTGTGGAAGAGTGCAGGGTTGGACCCTGCGGTCTAATATTAAAATGATATGAATCTGGTATAGGCGTCTGTGGCAGTGCACCCAAATATTGTGCCTTTGGTGGCAACAAGTGCCTTCACACCGTAAGTAACCCCTCTGTGGTATTGTGGAAGAGCACAGGGTTGGACCCTGGGGTCCAATATTAAAATTATATGAATCTGGTACAGGCGTCAGGGCACCCAAATATTGTGCCTTTGGTGGCAGCAAGTGCCTTCACACCGTAATCCCTTTGTGGTATTGTGGAAGACTGCAGTGGTGGAGGTTTTGGGAATGCTGAAGAGATCCCCAATCTATTCAGTTACGTCAGCATCAGGGGATAGATAGCTGCTGATCCAGGACTGATTCCTTTTTATAAATGTCAGCCAGTCTACAGAGTTGGTGGACAGACGCACTCTTTTGTCTGTGACAAAACCTCCAGCGGCACTGAACGTCCATTCAGAAAGCACACTGGCTAAAGGGCAACCTAGTAGCTGCATAGCATATTGGCTAAATTCAGGCCAGTGATCCAATCTCAACACCCAGTAAGCCAGGGAATAATCTTCTGTAAAGGTATCCAGGTCGGCCCTTGCCCCTAGGTAGTCCTGCACCATACAGTGAAGACGTTGGCAATGGGTGCCTACATTTGACGTCCCTGGGCATCATGGACTAAAAAAATTTAAAAAGGCATCCGTCAAGCGGCCCCGGCCTTCACCTCTATTCCTCTGATCATCCGCAGCCTCAGAAGCACCTGTGTCATCACTTGGTAACCTACCAGTGCCTGGAAAGGTGTTACACAAGTGTCGCTTTGGAGCGTACTTAAGTTGTTTCATCCGGTCCTCCCTCTGTGCGGGCAGGATGAGCTCTGCAACTTTACCCTTGTATTGTGGATCAAGAAGGCTTGCCAACCACTAATGATCCCACTCCTTGATAGCATGAATCCTGTGGTCCTTTAGCAGGCTTTGCAGGATAAGGGAGTCCATGCAGCGTAGGTTGGAGGTGGCATTAGCTTCCGAGTCTTCCTGGTCAATGAGGATGACCCCATTGTGCACTTCCTCCTCCCAGCCACGTACTAGTCCTTGGGTTTCTGGGCACACAAAACCCTCCCTTGAGGAATCCCCACCTTTAATGCCCCCACTACTTAAATATTCCTCCTTCTCCTCCTCCTGTCTGATCTGAGAACCCGCAGGAATGCTGTCTGCGTAAAGACTGTGGCCTTGAGAGCTAGGTAAGTCCTCCTCTTCCTCCCGCTGCTCTGCCTCTAGTGCCACATCTATAATTCCACGCAGAGTGCGCTAGAGCAGGAACACTAAAGGAATTGTGTCACTGATGCATGCACTGTCCCTGCTCACCATCCTCGTTGCCTCCTCAAATGGTGACAGTACAGTGAATGCATCCTTGATCATCAGCCATTGCAGGGGAAAAAAAACAAGTTGACCTGAACCTGTCCTTGTGCCATACGCACACAGGTACTCGTTGATGGCCCTCTGCTGCTTGTGCAGATGCTGCAGCATTGCTAATGTCGAGTTCCACCTGATGGGCATGTCACAGATCAGACAGTTTGTAAGAAGGTGGAATTCTCTGAATTTCTGCCAGGTGAACACTTGCTGGGAATGACCGTTTGAAGTGGCTGCAGACTTTTCTGGCCTAGCTGAGAAGCTGTGCCAGACCTGGGTACCTGGTTAAGAAACGCTGTATCACCAGATTTAGGACGTGTGCTAGGCATGGTACATGCATCAACTTACCCTGGCGTAGGGCGGAGAGAAGGTTGCTGCCATTATCACAGACGATCATTCCCAGCTGAAGCTGGTGTGGTGTTAACCATCTCTGCACCTGCCCCTGCAGAGCTGACAGAATTTCTGACCCGGTGTGTTCCTGTCCCCTAAACAAACCAGCTCATGCACAGTATGGCATCTTTTTGCTTGAGCCATTGCGTAGCCCCTGTCAGGCGTCGGTTTAACTGCCACTTCGCCAGAGACAGAGAAGGAGGAGGAGGAAGAGGTGGTGGAGCAGACAGACCTTATACAAGCAGCTTTCTGGAGGATTGGTGGATGAACAAGCTCCAGCACAGAGCCCCATCTTGGATCCCTCCCAGCTGCAAGCAGAGTTACCCAGTGTGCCGTGAAGGAAATGTAACGGCCCTGTCCATGTTTGCTGGACCACGTGTCTAAAGTCATGTGCACCTTGCTGCTGACTGCCTTTCCCAATGACTCCATAACATTGTGTTCCACATGCTATTATAGTGCTGGAATGGCCTTCCCTGAAAAGAATTGGTGTTTTGGAACCTGCCACTGTGGTACAGCACATTCAGCAAATTCACGGAAGGAAGCAGAGTCCACCAGCTGGAAATGCAGCAGCTGTAATACGAGTAATTTTGCTAAGGTGGCATTTAGACGCTGTGCTTGGGGATGGTTGGGACTATATTTTTTTCTTACGCTGCAGCAGCTGGGGCAACGTATTCTGACTGCGTAAATCTACAGCTGATGGGAGGCTGTCACATTCTGAGGAAGGACCTGGTACACCTATTACTGTAGCATCAACCAGTCAGTGGAGGTTTGTCGGCAATGACATGGCGGGACATATAGTGGGGTAGAGACAGATGAGGAGGAGGAGGACCTATGCAAAGTGTTGTGCCAACGGGATGCGTGGCAGGAGGTCATATGTCGCCTCAAGCACGTGGTACCTAAGCGTGGGATGTCTTTCCCACGCTTGAGCCTCATCTAACAAAGATTACAAATAGCAACGGTGCGGTCTGCTGCACATTTCTTAAAGAACTCCCAGACAGCAGACTTCCTGTACATGTGCTTTGAGACAACAGCGCTCTGCACCTGAGCAGCTGTGACTTCTGATGCCTTGGACTGGCTACAGTTGGTCATAGAGGACATTCTGCCTCATTTTTGTTGTGCCTCCTCCTCCTCCCTTGACTCCTCTGTTCGATCAGGCACCCAGGTGGAGTCAGTAACCACATCATCGTCATCACCCCCATCTCCTCATCGCTGGAGCCAACTTGGCAGTATGCTGCAGCTGCTGGGGCAACATGAGTGCCAGTTATTTGTGTGTCACTGGCATCCCCTTCCTCTAGGTTGATACAATTCAGCTGACTCCTCCGTGTATGTTGGTGAGGCTACGGCAGGAGTAGCTGTGGACATGGAGGCTGCATTAGATGCTTTGGCAGCTGAGGTGGACTGTAAACCACTACAAGCCTAGCTGGCAGAGGACTGGGAGGATGAGGATGGCCTGATTAGCCAATTCACCAAATCCTCTGTTTGTTGCTGCTGCTTAAGACGGCTAGCACCAGTTAGAAAGGACAAGGGTGCCCCTGCAGAGGATGTACCATGTCAACGACGACCAGAGGCACAGCCTCCCAACACAGAGGCTGCTTGCCCTCTTATCTGTGTCTGGGAGCATCTGCCTGTCCTTTTTGGTCTTTCTGACATGATATATAGATTAAAGATATACAGAACTCTGATTCAACTCTGTTATAAAAATTGGAGATATGCTGCCGAACTCTGATTCAACTCTGGTATAAAGATTAAAGATTAAAGATTTCCAGAACTCTGGTATAACTCAGTGAGACACCCTGATAGCTGGCAGCCAGTGACAAGACACAGATTACAATTCACAGAAACATCCTAAAAATCAATGAGACCCCCTGATGGGTGGCAGTGAGAACACACAGATTAGAACAATTCCCAGATATTTTGTAGAAATGACTGACCCCCAAAATTGCTGGTGGCAGTGAGAACACAAAGATTAGAACAATTCCCAGATGTTTTGTAGAAATGAGACCCCCCCCAATAACTGCTGGCAGACTGGCAGTGAGAACACAACAATCTCCTCTCAAAAAACACATGCTGAAGGCTGTGTGAAGCCTTATATAGTGTGCTGCGGGACTTAGCTCTGTGAGCCCATGATTGGGCAAAATTTGCCCAATCAGGACTCTGAGTTGTGATTGGCATATTCTTGCACCTGTCCTGTGGTCAGGTGCAAGGCTGAAGCCAATTACAAGCTTCAGGCCAGTGGAAAAGTGCATTGTGGTCCATTGTGGTGCATTGTGGGCGAACATGCGGCGAACACGCGGAAATGTTCATAGTTTGCGAACAAGCGAACAGGCAATGTTCGAATCGAACTCCGATCCGATTGAACCGAACAGCTCATCCCTATCAGCGGGGTGGAGCGCCCTCTAACAATCCACCAGTCTGTGCGAGTGGAGGAGCGATCCAACCCAGCGCAAGATATTAGTGGGGACGGCGGAGGGTCCCGAGGACGTGTCAAGCAGGGGATCTAGTGGGAGGTTAATGTCCCCACCTAGGATTAGGCAACCTTCAGAAAAGTCAGAGTTGTGAGAAATTTAGCCAGGAATTTATGTTGACTTTTGTTGGGTGCATATATGTTAGCGAAGGTGTACATGCGGTCTGAATCGTGCCCTTTACTACAACATAACGTCCGTTTCCATCTGTAAGCGTGGCAACATGAACAAAGGGAACGGATTTGCCAAATAATATTGCTGTACCTTTAGGCTTGGGTACTTTATGACCGAAGTAACCTAGGGGAAACCGTGAATCAGTTAGTTTAGGGACAGACCCCTCACGAAAGTGGGTTTCCTGAATGAACACTACGGAGGCCCTGACTCTATGAAAATCCCGCAGAGCAAAGGATCTCTTCTCGGGGGTGTTGAGGCCTCGGGCGTTGATTGAAAAAAGTGAAAGGTGGGCTGGTTTCGTGGGCGCCATGTGTCACCTGCAGGGGTTAAGGAGAGGGAGAGCTATCAAGGTTAGAGGTCTTCGGGGTAGGGGCAGAAATGGGAGGGTTAACTCAAAGGAGGAGTGAAGGGGTAGTAGGGAAGAGTAGGCCCAGAAGAGAGGATGGGGTGAAAGGAACCTCGGACCAAAAAGTATGAGGTATGGGCAAGGTTGGGCAAGGAATCCGGGGTCACAAAGGGCTCCCAGATCCCATCCAACCGTTGCGTCGCCCTCTCCTCAGAGGGGGGGACGAGTCCAAAGGGCACCACGCGGGAGGTGTCTACCACTACTTCGCAATCCTTGAGGACAAGCACCAGCAGAGAGGGGGAAAATCCCTCCCACCCATTGCAATCTAACTTAACTTGAAATACTAAGATGATTGCGCAGTAAAATAAAACTATGATTAAACATTGTATATGTCGTGAACCCTAGAGTAGGTGTAACTAAGGCATTTCTATGGTGGAAAGTCAAACAGGTAAATAACCTTGTAACATCGAGGGAGGTACATATATATATATATATATATATATATATAAAGAAGTATAGTCCCGGCCAGAAAACTGGGGTCATAATTACCCGCCGTGACTTCTCTCCAGGAGTGTGATCTTGCGATACGGGAGCAGATGTGAAGTTGACGGGCCCATCAGGAAAGGCGGTGAGGGGAACCTCCAAGCAAGAGGCTTCGAGTATGAGCTGGGAAACCCCACAGGCATAGTCTCGTGCATTAGTTCATCGAGCCCCGGTGTCGTCCAGAGGAGGGACGAGTCTTAGTGGGTCTCTGCGGCAAGGCGCCCGGAGCTGAGCTGGGACGGGTGGAGGAATAAAATGTCACTGGGTCCGGCCATGATAGTTCCACAGGAGGAAGTTGAAGGTCAGAGATCAGGGACAGGGTATCCACATCAGCAGATGAACGTGCCAGGAATGGGCCTTGGGGAGTAGAGACCATAAGCCCAGTGGGGAAGTGCTAGCAGTATCTGATCTTCTGCGATTGAAGGGTCTTTGTGAGGGGGCGCAGCCCTGAGAAAAGCCAGGGTTGCAGGAGACAGGTCCGGGAAGAGCTGTAGTTACACTCCGTTGTGGGAAATCTGGGGGTGGGGGCACGTGCAGCCTGTTAAAGGTCCTCTTTGAGGTTGAAAGTTTTCTAGGTAGTAAATGACATCGCGTGGGGGTCCATCCCCGCGGGGGCGTAAGGCTCGGTGTGTACACACAAAGGCAATGGGAGCAGAGCTCGGTCTGTCGAGTAGGGTGTTAAAGATGGAAGGGAGGATGGGGAGGAGATTGGCAGGAGATTCTTCCGTGTCAGGGAGGCCACGTATCCTTAAGTTGTTGCGTCTGCCACGGTTGTCCAAATCTTCCAGGTGGAGCGCCATACCTCTTAGTTGTTCAGTCTGTAAATCAAGCTTGGAGGAGGTGGCAGTTTGTTGTAGGTTCAGAGAGTCACAGGTGGCTTCCACTGCGTGGATCTTAGTATGTAGGCCCTGTAAATCCCCTTGAACCTGTTGTAGTTCCGCCATGTTGGT
Source organism: Leptobrachium leishanense (assembly GCA_009667805.1). Lineage (NCBI taxonomy): Eukaryota > Metazoa > Chordata > Amphibia > Anura > Megophryidae > Leptobrachium > Leptobrachium leishanense. The sequence goes on along the minus strand of CM019067.1, from coordinate 342,363,457 downwards.
GGCGTTCGCCTCTTTCAAGTCTTCCTTAGTGGGCAATCGAGCAAGGAGGGTGGCCTAATCTGGGCCACCACCAGGAGTGCAGCATTCCAGAGGCTCCATCTGTGTACGCTGCGGGGGAGCCGGGAGATTGCGGTGTGGAGGCCTGTAAGGCTTGAGAGCCCTCTGACCGCGTGGTCGTGGCGGTTGTCAGCGGTACCAGGAATGCCCGCAGCATCGAAGTCGAATTTTGGCCGGCGGGTGCCTGGGGACGTGGGGTGCTCGCGGAGCGGTGTGGTTTCCCCATCGGTAGTGTTAGCGGGTCATGGTAGGTGCAAATATTGTGGGTCAGAGCGGAGCTCTCTGCTTAAGTGGCCATCCTGGTTGGCGCCGTGGACACGCCCCCATCTGTATATCTTTAATCTAATTCTAGATACCATACAATAATAAAGTTTAATCAGAGTTCATATCTATTTGAGAGTAGAATCTGGGTGTTACCAGCTATCAGGGTGTATCACTGACATATAGCATTGTTCTGGAAAATCTGTATATCTTTAATCTATATATCACTCACCATGTCAGAAAGACCAAAAAGGACAGGCAGACGCTCCCAGACACAGATAAGAGGGCAAGCAGCCTCTGTGTCGGAAGGCTGTGCCCCTGGTTGTCGTGGAAGTGGTGTTTCCTCTGCAGTGGTGTTTCCTCTGAAGTGGTGCTTCCTCTGAAGTGGTGCTTCCTCCTTGTTTCTAACTGGTGCTGGCCGTCTTGAGCAGCAGCAACATACAGAGGATTTGCAGGATGGGCTAACCAGGCCATCCTCAGAGTCCTCTGCCAGCCAGGCTTGTAGTGGTTTACAGTCCACCTCAGCTGCCAAAACATCTAATTCAGCCTCCATGTCCACGGCTACTCCTGCCGTAGCCTCACTATCATACACGGAGGAGTCAGCTGAATTTTTGGACTACAGTGACAGTTACATGTGGCTTGAGGATGTGCAGCAACTCCAGTGTTCTGATTCAAACTCTGAGGTTGAGGAAGGGAGTATAATCAGCCTAGAGGGAGGGGGTGCTAGTGACACACAAAGAACTGGCACTCATGTTGCCCCAGCAGCTGCAGCACACTGCCAAGTTGGCTCCAGTGACGAGGAGATAGGGGGTGATGACGATGATGAGGTCACTGACTCCACCTGGGTGCCTGATCGAACAGAGGAGTCAAGGGAGGAGGAGGAGGAGGAGACACAACAAAAACGAGGCAGAACGTCCTCTATGAGCAACCAAAGCCAGTCCAAGGCATCAGATGTCAGAGCTGCTCAGGTGCAGAGTGCTGTTGACTCGCAGCACACGTCCAGGATCTCTGCTGTCTGGGAGTTCTTCACGACATGCGCAGCAGACTGCAGCGTTGCTATTTGTAAGCTATGTCGGAAGAGGATCAAGCGTGGGAAAGACATCAGACACTTGGGTACCACGTGCTTGAGGTGACATATGACCACCTGCCACGCATCCCGTTGGCACAACACTTTGCATAGGTCCTCCTCATCTGTCTCTACCCCCACTATATGTCCCGCCATGTCATTGCCTACAACCTCCACTGACAGGGATGATGCTACAGTAATGGGTGTACCACGTCCTTCCTCTAAATCTGCCAGCATCCCATCAGCAGCAGATTTATGCAGTCAGATTTTGTTGCCCCAGCTGCTGCAGCGAAAGAAAAAATATTGTCCCAACCATCCACATGCACAACGTCTAAATGCCAGCTTGGCAAAATTACTCGTATTACAGCTGCTGCCTTTCCAGCTGGTGGACTCTGCTTCCTTCCGTGAATTTACTGAATGTGCTGTACCACAGTGGCAGGTTCCAAAACGCCATTTCTTTTCACGGAAGGCCATTCCAGCACTATACCAGCACGTGAAAGACAATGTTATGGAGTCATTGGGAAAGGCAGTCAGCAGCAAGGTGCACATTACTTTAGACACGTTGTCCAGCAAGCATGGATAGGGCCGTTACATTTCCTTCGCGGCACACTGGGTAACTCTGCTTGCAGCTGGGAGGGATCCAGGACGGGGCTCTGTGCTGGAGTTTGCTCATCCACCACGCCTCCAGAAAGCTGCTTATATGAGGTCTGTCTGCTACATCACCTCTTCCTCTTCCTCCTCCGGTGTCTCTGGCGAAGTGGCAGTTAAACCGACACGTGACAGGGGCTACGCAATGGCTCAAGCACAAAGATGCCATACTGTGCTTGAGCTGGTTTATTGAGGGGACAGCAGCCACACTGGGCCAGAAATTCTGTCAGCTCTGCAGGGGCAGGCGCAGAGATGGTTAACACCACACCAGCTTGAGCTGGGAATGATCGTCTGTGATAATGGCAGCAACCTTCTCTCCGCCCTACGCCAGGGTAAGCTGACGCATGTACCATGCCTAGCACACGTCGTAAATCTGGTGGTACAGCATTTCCTAACCAGGTACCCAGGGCTGGCAGAGCTTCTCAGCCAGACCAGAAAATTCTGCAGCCACTTCAGACGGTCTTTCCCAGCAAGTGTTTACCTGGCAGAAATTCAAAGAGAATTCCACCTTCCCATAAATGGCCTGATCTGTGGCATGCCCACCAGGTGGAACTCGACATTGGCAATGCTGCAGCACCTGGCAGCAGAGGGCAGCATGAGGGCCATGGCAGCAGAGGGCCATCAATAATTACCTGTGTGCGTATGGCACAAGGACAGGATTAGGTCAACTTGGTCCCCCCCCCCCCCGCAGTGGATGATGATCACGGATGCCTGCACTGTACTGTTGTACTGTCACCATTTGAGGAGGCAACAAGGATGGTGCGCAGGGACAGTGCATGCATCAGTGACACAATTCCTTTAGTGTTCCTGCTGGAGCGCACTCTGCGGGGAATTATTGATGTGGCACTAGAGGTAGAGCAGCGGGAGGAAGAGGAGGCCTTCCCTAGCTCCTAGCTCTCAAGGCACCAGTCTTTCCGCAGACAGCATTCCTGTCGGTCCTCAGATCAGACAGGAGGAAGATGAGGATGAGGAGGAATATTTAAGTAGTGGAGGCATTGAAGGTGGGGATTCCTTAGGGCAGGGTTTTGTGTCCCCAGAAACCCAAGGACTAGTATGTGGCTGGGAGGAGGTAGTGCACGATACGATCATCCTCAGCAACCAGGAACATTCGGAAGCTAATCCCACCTCCAACCTACGTTGCATGGGCTTCCTTATCCTGCAAAGCCTGCTAAAGGACCCCAGGATTTGTGCTATCAAGGAGAGGGTTCATTACTGGTTGGCAACCCTTCTTGTTCCACAATACAAGGGTAAGGTTGCAGAGCTCATCCTGCCCTCACAAAGGGAGCACAGGATGAAACAACTTGTGGACGCTCTAAAGCGACACTTGTGTAACACCTTTCCAGACACTGGTAGGATACCAACTGATGACACAGGTGCTTCTGAGGCTGCTGTTTATCAGAGGAAGAGCGGTGAAGGGGGCCGCTTGACTGATGCCTTTTCCAGTTTTTTTAGCTATCCATCCCTCCCTCTGTCTTTCTAGCTATCCCTCCCTCCCTCTGTCTTTCTAGCTATCCATCCCTCCCTCCGTCTTTCTAGCTATCCCTCCCTCTGTCTTTCTAGCTATTCATCCCTCCCTCTGTCTTTCTAGCTATCCATCCCTCTTTCTGTCTTTCTAGCTATCCATCCCTCCCTCTGTCTTTCTAGCTATCCCTCCCTCCCTCTGTTTTTCTAGCTATCCATCCCTCCCTCCGTCTTTCTAGCTATCCCTCCCTCTGTCTTTCTAGCTATTCCTCCTTCCCCCTGCCTTTCTAGATATCCATCCCTCTGTCTTTCTAGCCATCCATCCATCCCTCCCTCTGTCTTTCTAGCTATCCATCCATCCCTCTGTCTTTCTAGCTATCCATCCCTCTGTCTTTCTAGCCATCCATCCCTCCCTCTCTCTTTCTAGCTATCCCTCCCTCTGTCTTTCTAGCTATCCATCCATCCGTCTTTCAATTTATCCCTCCTAGGGATGAGCATTCGGTTCGGATCTGTTCGGAGTTCGAATCGAAAAAAATCGACCGTTCTAAAGTTTGCGAACTTCGAACTTTTTGGGACGTTCGCCAAAAGTTCGAAAAACTAAATAAATTTGAAAATAGTATAAAAAATGCTTAAAAAATACTAAAAAAATCTAGAAATAAAGAGACTCATTACTGCAGAATATTATAAGCAACGGTTTATTAGATATTGAATTAAAACGGGAATATTTTTATCATTGAAGCCTATGGGATAAAACATTCCAGTTACTAAAACATCAGGCAGACACGGCCCTCTAATCAGGCACTGTAGAGGGCAGCCTGCCGGGGCCTCCCACAGATCCCCTTAAAGGAGCATGCGGCCGCTGGATGACAGAGCTGTGCAGACTAGCTGCCCGGGTGCATGTGGCAGAGACAGGCGGCGCAGGGAGGGAGCCACTGCACCTGCGGCCACGGCAGAACCCCCACAACCAGGATCCAGGGAGCCCCCACTGACCACCAGGCTAAGGTAAAGCGACACATTTCTAAAAAAAATAAAATCTGAGGACATTTTTAAATGTCCCCGGGAACATAAAATAAAACCTTTTTTTTTCTTTCTCTACCTGGCTGAATGTATTTAATTATATATATTAGGTACATTCAGCCAGGTAGAGGGGGGTGGCATGTGGGCCGCGCGGGGTCTCAGGCTAGGGTCAGACGAACGCATTTTTCGCGTCGTCCATGAAAAAGTGCGTTCGAACGAATGGACGTATTTTTTCACAGAATACGCGATAGCAGTCATACGATTTTGTACAGATCATCAATAAAACCACGTTTGCATCTGGACGTGATGTGAGCCGGACATTAGCAGCGTTTGACGTCTCCTAATCACACACACGCCGCTAGTGGACGCAGCATATTCTGTACGTCAGTACTAGCGGTATCACGTTCTCGAAAAAAATGCGTTCGTTTGCCACTTGCGTTGCGTGGCCGCACTTTTGTGCGGCCGTACTCTATATATTGGCCATCATTTGCTGCTACTACAGCCGTTATAAAGTGCGGCTGCACGCGCGTTCGCACTGCGTTCGTCTGACCCTAGCCTCAGGCAGTGGGTTTTTTTTTGTGTGTATATTTTTAGCAAATTTAGAGGGGAAGGTAAGGGCAGGTATGATATCTATATTCTTATAAATATATATATCCAGACTTGTATTACACACACATTTTGGCAACTAATTCCTCCCCCCCCCCATTTGGCTGATCCCTCCAGAAGAAACATTTCTTCTGGAGGGATCAGCCAAATGGGGGAGGGGCGCATTTAGTTAAGATTGTTCACATGCCACCCCCCCATGTGCGTATGTGTATATATGGTCTCAGGTCTGTGGGTGGGTGTATATATATATATATATCTGCGTGTTGATATATACGTATATATAGGTCTGCGTGTTGATATATACGTATGTCTGTGTGTGGTATCAATGTATCCTTACTCTATACACAACGCTCCGTGTCCCTATAATATATATGATATGGGGTTACCTTTTTTTTAATATTTTTATACTATTCCTATTAAATTAACAGTAATTTTTGATGTATTTTATTCAGTAGAAACTTTTTTGCCTATATAACATTTGCTTTGTGAAAATAAAACAGTTTGTGTGTACATTTTAATTTAGTTAGTGGATTCCTGTCCAGTGCGGTGAGAAGCAAAAGTAAGGCAGTGTGGACACGCTGCGAGGCGGAGCGGAGTGAAGTCAAGCCTGCAAAATGTTTGCTTCTCTTAACTTCGCTACGCTGTGCGTCGCTACATGCTCAGTGTGTCTCAGCCTTTATTCCTGCATCGCTAGCTTACCGAATCAGTTTGTATACTTGTTACTGACCCTGCTTGTTCTGAGGACCCGATCTGTTGCCGACATTGCCTGCCATTTGATTATTCTCTGTGTATTCCCTGCCTGTTCTGTTTGCTTCCTAATGCTACTGGTGTGCGCCGATTCTCACCATATATACAGTAGCGCAGTACAAGTGCCTAAACATTGCTGACCCGGTTTTGTTTTAGCTGCTGATGTAACTGAATAGATCGGGGATCTCTTCTGCATTACCAAAACCTCCACCCCTGCACTCTTCCACAATACCCCAGATGGGTTACGGTGTGAAGGCACTTGCTGCCACCAAAGGCAAAATATTTGGGAGTACTGCCACTGATGCCTATACCAGATTCATATCATTTTAATATTGGACCGCAGGGTCCAACACTGCACTCTTCCACAATACCACAGAGGGGTTACGGTGTGAAGGTACTTGCTGCAACCAAAGGCAAACTATTTGGGTGCACTGACGCCTGTACCAGATTCATACGGTGTGACGGCACTGTTGCCGACACTAAAGGCCCAATTTTAAAGCACCTATTTTTACTTTCATAAGTTTCACCATAATTTATCCAAAAAAAAAAATCACTAAACTTGTTCTGCGTGTCCTAAAATGTCACCTCTTTTCATACAGGCTGCTGCCCAAGCAGTTGTTTATGAATAGATTTAAAGGAAAAACATTTACAGTCATTTGAAATGTCATTTTTTGTTTTTAAATGTTTCTATACATCCTACAAATCAGCCACTTCACGGGCAGGTTATGGGGACTAGGGATGAGCTGTTCGGTTCGGACGGTTTGGAGTTCGGGCCGAACTTAGTCTGTTTGGTTAGCTCGCGAACTCCGATCATTTCCAGGTGTTCGGAGCAAGTTCGACCACAATGCACCACAATGGCCCACAATGCACTTTTACACTGGCCTGAAGCTCGTAATTGGCTACAGCATTGCAACTGACCACAGGTCAGGTGCAAGACAGGTTCAACAGTATGCCAATCACAGCTCAGAGTGCTGATTGGGCAAAATATGCCCAATCATGGGCTCACAGAGCTATGTCCCGCAGCACACTATATAATGTTTCCACGCACCGCTTAAGCATGCATTTGAGAGGAGATTTCATAGGAGATTTTTGTTGTGTGTCGTTACTGCCGGTCTGACACGCTACTGGGGGGGGGGGGTCTGGGGATCTCATTTCTACCAAATATATGGGAATTTAGGTGATGTGTGCCTTGTCACTGTGCCAGCAAGTATTTTGGGGGGGTCACAAAATTCTTCAAAACATTTGGGAACTGAGGTGATCTTCTGTGTCTTGTCACTGGCTGCCAGCAAGTATTTTGGGGGTCTCACAAATTTCTACAAAACATTTGGGAATTGCGGTGATCTGTGTCTTGTCACACAGCCAGTGCCACGCAGTATTTTGGGGGTCAAATTTCTACAAAATATTTGGGAATTGTTATAATCTGTGTGTCCTCACTGCCACCAGCAACTATTTTGGGGGGGGGGTCAGTAATTTCTACAAAATATTTAGGAATTGAGGTAATCTGTGTCTTGTCACTGCCACCAGCAACTATTTTGGGGGTCAGTAATTTCTACAAAATATTTGGGAATTGAGGTAATCTGTGTCTTGTCACTGCCACCCAGAATTTTGGGGGGGGGGTCAGTAGAGATGAGCGGTTCGGTTTCGGACAGTTTGGAGTTCGGCCCGAATTTAGCCTGTTCGGGTAGATCGCGAACTCCAAACATTTCCGGGTGTTCGAAGCAAGTTCGACCACAATGCATCACAATTGACCATAATGCATTTTCCCACTGGCCTGAAGCTCGTAATTGGCTACAGCCTTGCACCTTACCACAGGTCTGGTGCAAGACAGGTTCAACACTATGCCAATCCCCGCTCAGAGTCCTGATTGGGCAAATTTTGCCCATCATGGGCTCAAAGCTAAGTCCCGCAGAACACTATATAACGTTTCCCACGCGCCGATTCTGCACGCATTTCAGAGGAAATTTCAGAGGAGATTGGTGTGTGTTGTTACTGCCGGTTGCCATGCTACTGGGGGGGGGTCTGGGGTCTCATTTCTACAAAATATCAGGGAATTGAGGTGATGTGTGTCTTGTCACTGTGCCAGCAACTTTTTTTTGGGTCAATAATTTCTTTAAAACATTTGTGAATTGAGGTGATCTGTGTCTTGTCACACAGCCAGTACTATGCAGTATTTTGGGGCTCACTTTAATTTCTACAAAATATTTGGGAATTGAGGTGATCTGTGTCTTGTCACACAGCCACTGACAGTGCCACGCATTATTTTGGGGCTCAGTAATTTCTACAAAATATTTGGGAATTGTTATAATCCGTGTGTTCTCACTGGCTGCCACCCATCAAGGGGTCTCACTGATTTATAAGAGGCTTCACTGCCACCCATCAAAGGGTCTCACTGATTTATAGGAGGTTTCACTGACACCCATCATAGGGTCTCACTGATTTATAGGAGGTTTCACTGCCACCATCAAAGGGTCTCACTGATTTATAGGAGGTTTCACTGCCACCCATCAAAGGGTCTCACTGATTTATAAGAGGTTTCACTGCCACCCATCAAAGGGTCTCACTGATTTATAGGAGGTGTCACTGCCACCCATCTCAGGGTCTCACTGATTTATAAGAGCTTTCACTGCCGCCCATCAAGGGGTCTCTGCATTTTAGGAGGTTTCTGCGAATTGTAATCTGTGTCTTGTCACTGTTGCCAGCTATCAGGGGGTCCTATCAGGGGGTCTCACTGAATTGTAGCAGATTTCTGCTAATCGTAGTTTGTGTCTTGTCACTGGCACCCATCAGGGGGTCTCACTGTTTTATAGGAGGGAGTTGTAATCTGTGTCTTGTCACTGGCTGCCAGCTATCAGGGTGTCTCACTGAGTTATACCAGAGTTCTGTAAATCTTTAATCTTTATACCAGAGTTGAATCAGAGTTCTGTATACATTTAATCTATATATCACTCACCATGTCTGAAAGAACAAAAAGGACAGGCAGACGCTCCCAGACACAGATAAGAGGGCAAGCAGCTCCTGTGTCGGGAGGCTGTGCCTCTGGTCGTGGTGGACGTGGTGCATCCTCTGCAGGGGCACGCTTGTCCTTTATAACTGGTGCTGGCCGTCTTCTTAACCTGCAGCAACATACAGAGGATTTGGTGGATTGGCTAGCCAGGCCATCCTCATCCTACGAGTCCTCTGCCAGCCAGGCTTCTAGTTCTTTTACATTCCACCTCAGAGCCAAAGCATCTAATGCAGCCTCCATGTCACAGCTACTCCTGCCGTAGCCTCGCTATCACACACGGAGGAGTCAGCTGAATTGTTTTGACTACAATGAGTGACATGCTGCTTTGAGGATGCACAGCAAGTACAGTGCTCTGATTCAATCTCTGAGGTTGAGCAAGGGAGTATAATCAACCTAGAGGAAGGGTGTGCCAGTGATGACACACTAATAACTGCCACTCATGTTGCCCCAGCAGCTGCAGCATACTGCCAAGTTGGCTCCAGTGACGAGGAGATAGGGGGTGAAGATGACAATGATGATGAGGTCACTGACTCTACCTGGGTGCCAGATCGAACTGAGGAATCAAGTGAGTCTATTAACAAAATCATAGACACAGGTGGTGCAGTAGACATTGCTTATTTAGATTTCAGTAAGGCTTTTGATACTGTTCCGCATAGAAGGCTTATCAATAAATTGCAATCTTTGAGCTTGGATTCCAATATTGTTGAATGTATTAGGCAGTGGCTGAGTGACAGGCAACAAGGGTTTGTGGTAAATGGAGTTTATTCGGCGCAAGGTCTTGTTACCAGTGGGGTACCTCAGGGGTCAGTACTTGGACCCATTCTCTTTAATATTTTTAATTAGTGATATTGCAGAAGGTATTAATGGAAAAGTATGTCTTTTTGCTGATGACACAAAGATTTGCAACAGGGTTCACGTTCTTGGAGGGATCAGCCAAATGACAAATGATTTAGGGTAAACTAAAAAAATGGTCGGAGCTGTGGCAATTGAGTTTTAATGTGGATAAGTGCAAGATAATGCACCTGGGACGTAAAAACCCAAGGGCTGATATAGAAATATTTGAATACAGTCCTACCTCAACATCTGAGGAAAGGGATTTAGGGGTTATTATTTCAGAGGATCTAAGGGTAAGTAGTCAATGTAATAGAGCAACAGGAAATGCTAGCAGAATGCTTGGTTGTGTAGGGAGAGGTATTAGCAGTAGGAAGGGAAGTGCTCATGCCACTTTACAGAGCACTGGTGAAACCTCAGTTGGAGTACTGTGTGCAGAACTGGAGACCGTATCTTCCAGAGGAGGATATAAACATCCTTAGACAGAGTTCAGAGAAGGGCTACTAAAATGGTGTACAGCTTGAAGGAGAAAAGTTACCAGGAAAGGCTTAATGATCTTAACATGTACAGCTGGAAAAAAGACGAAAGACAGAGGAGATATGATAGAAACATTTAAATACGTAAAGGGAATCCACAAGGTATAGGAAGGGAGTATATTTAAACGGAAACAAAGTAGCAAAACAAGAGGACATAGTCTTAGATTAGAGGGGCAAAGGTAAAAGTAACATCAGAAGCATTATTTTTACTGAGAGGGTGGTGGATACATGGGAACAGCTTTCCAGTAGAAGTGGTAGAGGCCAAACCAGTAATTGAATTTAAGCAAGCATGGGATAGGCATAAGGCTATCCTAAACAAAAGATAAATCCAGGTAAAGTATCCATGCAATTGGGCAGACTAGATGGGCCGAAAGGTTCTTATCTGCCGACATTTTTCTATGTTTCTATGTTTCTATGCATCCCATTGGCGCAAAACTTTGCGTAGGTCCTCCAACTCATCTGTCTCTACCCCCACTGTATGTCCTGCCATGTCATTGCCTACAACGTCCACTGACAGGGATGATGCTACAGTAATGGATGTACCAGGTCCTTCCTCACAATGTGACATCCTCCCAGCAGCTGAAGATTTACGTAGTCAGATTACATTGCCGCAGCTGCTTCAGCGCAAGAAAAAATATAGTCCCAACCATCCCCAAAGCACAGCGTCTAAATGCCATCTTAGCAAAATTACTTGCATTGCAGCTGCTGCCTTTCCAGCTGGTGGACTCTGCTCCCTTCCGTGAATTTGCTGAATGTGCTGTACCACATTGGCAGGTTTCAAAACGCAATTACTTTCATGCAAGGCCATTCCAGCACTATACCAGCACGTGGAAACAATGTTTATCCAGTCATTGGGAAAAGGCAGTCAGCAGCAAGGTGCATGTGACTTTAGACACATGGTCCAGCAAGCATGGACAGGGTCATTACATTCCTTCACGGCACACTGGGTAATTCTGATTGCAGCTGGGAAGGATCCAGAAGGGGTTCTGTGCTGGAGCTTGTTCATATCCACCACGCCTCCAGAAAGCTGCTTGTATGAGGTCTGTCTGCTCCACCACCACCACCTCTCCTCTTCCTCCTCCTCTCTCTCCTTCTCTGTCTCTGGTGAAGTGGCAGTTAAACCGACGCCTGACAGGGTCTACGCAATGGCTCAAGCAAAAAGAAGCCATACTGTGCTTGAGCTGGTTTGTTTAGGGACAGGAGCCACATCGGGCCAGAAATTCTGTCAGCTCTGCAGGGCTAGGTGCAGAGATGGTTAACACCACGCCAGCTTGAGCTGGGAATGATCGTCTGTGATAATGGCAGCAACCTTCTCTCCGCCCTAACGCAAGGGTAAATTGACGCATGTACCATGCTAGCACACGTCCTAAATCTGGTGGTACAGCATTTCCTAACCAAGTACCCAGGGCTGCCAGAGCTTCTCAGCTAGGCCAGAAAAGTCTGCAGCCACTTCAGACGTTCATTCCAGCAAGCGTTCGCCTGGCAGAAATTCAAAGGAATTCCAGCTTCCCACAAACCGTCTGATTGTGACATGCCCATCAGGTGGAACTCGACATTAGCAATGCTGCAGCGTCTGCACAAGCAGCAGAGGGCCATCAATGAGTACCTGTGTGAGTATGACACAAGGACAGGTTCAGGTCAACTTGTTTTTTTTCCCCCCCCCGCAGTGGCTGATGATCAAGGATGCATGCACTGTACTGTCACCATTTGAGGAGGCAACGAGGATGGTGAGCAGGAACAGTGCATGCATCAGTGACACAATTATTATTTATTTATTATTCTTTATTTATAAAGCGCCAGCATATTCCGCAGCTCTGTACAATAGGCACAGTATAGACAGGGATACAATACATTGAACAACATTTGGCAAACAGTACAGGAGGAGATGAGGGCCCTATTCCCGTAGGAACTCACAATCTAGGAGAGTTGGGGTTGGAAACAGGAGGAGAGGACTGCAAGGTGAGAGTGATTGATGGTTGCGTCAGTGAGCTGGGTGGTAGGCTTCCCTAAATAGGAATGTTTTAAGGGAGCGTTTGAAGGGAGAGAAGTTAGTGGAAAGTCTGACAGTACGAGGGAGAGCATTCCAGAGAGTGGGGGCTGCACATGAGAAATCCTGCAGTCGATCATGGGAAGAGGTAATGCAGGGAGACGCTAGGCGCAGGTCGCTGTTTGACCTTAGGGAGCAGGCTGGGGTGTATTTGGTGATTAGTGAGGACAGGTAGTGGGGAGCTGAGCTAGTGAGGGTTTTGTAGGTAAGGATAAGGATTTTGAACTTAATTCTGCAGTGGATGGGGAGCCAGTGAAGGGACTCGCAGAGGGGAGCGGCAGAGACAGAGCGGCGGTTGAGGTGAATTAGCCTGGCGGAGGCGCTCAGGATAGATTGTAGGGGGGAGAGGCGGGACAGAGGGAGGCCAGATAAGAGATTATTGCAATAGTCGAGTCGGGAGATTACCAGGGTGTGTATGAGTTGTTTTGTGGTGACAGCGGTAAGAAATGGCCGAATTCTGAAAATATTACGCAGTTGGTATCGGCAGGAGGAGGAAAGAGACTTGATGTGGGGGATGAAGGAAAGAGCAGAGTTAAGTGTAACTCCAAGACAGCGAACTTGGTTTGATGGGGAGATGGTGATAGAGAAGTCAGGAGGCATTGGAGGGAGGAATAAGTAGGAGCTCAGTCTTTGACATGTTGATCTTTAGGTGGTGGGAGGCCATCCAGGAGGAGATGCCAGATAAACAGTCACTGACTTTTGAAAGGACAGGGGGAGAGAGATCAGGGGTAGAGCGGTAGATCTGAGTGTCATCAGCATAGAGGTGGTAATTAAAGCCAAAGCTGTTGATGATTTTGCCCAGGGAGGAGATGTAGATGGAAAAGAGCAGAGTACCAAGGACAGAGCCTTGAGGTACACCAACAGATAGAGGCAATGAAGAGGAGGAGTTACCAGCAAAGGTCACACAGAAGGACCTGTTGGATAAATAGGAGTGTGTAGGGGACGGAAGCCAGATTGCAGGGGGTCAAGTAGGGAATTGGAGGACTGGAAGAGGGAGAGGCGGTTGAAGACTAGTTTTTCTAAGAGCTTTGATGTGAAGGGAAGCAGGGATACAGGGCGGTAGTTGGATGGAGAGTTGGGATCGAGGGATGGTTTCTTTAGTAAAGGGGTAACTAGCGCGTGTTTGAAGGCGGATGGAAAGGAGCCAGTGGAGAGAGATAGGTTGAAGATGTGTGTGAGAGCAGGGGTGAGGGAGGAGGAGAGGGGAGGAATTAGATGTGAGGGAATGGGGGTCGAGCGGGCACGTGGTGAGATGTGAGGAGGACAATAAGTAATTGACTTCCTCCTCAGTGGCTGGGAGGAAGCAGCAGAGGGTGGCAGAGGGGACCTCTGGGAGTGGAGGTGGCAGATAACTATCTTGTGTTGGGATGTTGCTTCTGATAGTTAGAGTTTTACTGAGGAAGTAGTCTGCCAAGTCTTGAGCTCTGAAGGCAGCTGAGGGGGGAGGTGCAGGTGGGTAGAGGAGCGTGTTGAAGGTGGACCAGAGCCGTTTAGGGTTGGAGGACATCGTAGATATAAGAGATGAGAAGAAGGATTGTTTGGCCAAGTGGAGGGCAGAGGTGTATGACCGGAGAATAAACTTGAAGTGAACAAAATCAGCTTCAGAGTGGGATTTATTCCCAGGCACGCTCTGCAGTGCGGGAGTATCTTTGCAGGTAGTGAGTCTGGAGCAGGGCCGTAGGAAGGGCGAGGCGACTGAGGCACGTGCCTCGGGCACAGCTGTGAAGGGGCGCAGCCATGGCTCGAGTCCTGCGGGAATGCTGCGGGAACGCAGGTTGCGGGAACCTGCGTTCCCGCAGCTTTCCAGCAGGTCTTGAGCCATGGCTGCGCCCCTTCACAGCTGTGAAGCGCCCAGCCCGAAATGAACACCTGCGGCTGCTTGCTTCCTGCTTGAACGGCCGCTGACAGGAAGTGCGAGCGGCTGCATTTCCTGTCAGTGGCCGTTCAAGCAGGAAGCAAGTGTCCCCTGGCAAGGAGAGGTGAGCTGGGGCGATATCCAGGAGACCTGGGGGGCGATATCCATGAGCTGGGGGGCATATCCATGAGCTGGGGGGCATTATCCATGAGCTGGGGGGCATTATCCATGAGCTGGGGGCATTATCCATGAGAGCAATATCCATGAGAGCTGGGGCAATATCCATAAGAGCTGGGGCATTATCCATAAGAGCTGGGCAATATCCATGAGAGCTGGGGCATTATCCATGAGAGCTGGGGCAATATCCATGAGAGCTGGGGCAATATCCATGAGAGCTGGGGCAATATCCATGAGAGCTGGGGCAATATCCATGTGAGCTGGGGCAATATCCATGTGAGCTGGGGCATTATCCATGAGAGCTGGGGCATTATCCATGAGAGCTGGGGCATTATCCATGAGAGCTGGGGCATTATCCATGAGAGCTGGGGCATTATCCATAAGAGCTGGGCAATATCCATGAGAGCTGGGGCAATATCCATGTGAGCTGGGGCAATATCCATGTGAGCTGGGGCATTATCCATGAGAGCTGGGGCATTATCCATGAGAGCTGGGGCAATTATCCATGAGAGCTGGGGCATTATCCATGAGAGCTGGGGCATTATCCATGAGAGCTGGGGCATTATCCATGAGAGCTGGGGCAATATCCATGAGAGCTGGGGCATTATCCATGAGAGCTGGGGCAATATCCATGAGAGCTGGGGCATTATCCATGAGAGCTGGGGCAATATCCATGTGAGCTGGGGGGCATATCCATAAGAGCTGGGAATATCCATAGAGAGCTGGGGGCATTATCCATGAGAGCTGGGGCAATATCCATGAGAGCTGGGGCAATATCCATGAGAGCGGGGGCAATATCCATGAGAGCGGGGGCAATATCCATGAGAGCGGGGGCAATATCCATGAGAGCTGGGGCAATATCCATGAGAGCTGGGGCAATATCCATGTGAGCTGGGGCAATATCCATGTGAGCTGGGGCATTATCCATGAGAGCTGGGGCATTATCCATGAGAGCTGGGGCATTATCCATGAGAGCTGGGGCATTATCCATGAGAGCTGGGGCATTATCCATGAGAGCTGGGGCATTATCCATGAGAGCTGGGGCAATATCCATGAGAGCTGGGGCATTATCCATGAGAGCTGGGGCAATATCCATGAGAGCTGGGGCATTATCCATGAGAGCTGGGGCAATATCCATGTGAGCTGGGGCAATATCCATAAGAGCTGGGCAATATCCATAAGAGCTGGGCAATATCCATGAGAGCTGGGGGCATTATCCATGAGAGCTGGGGCAATATCCATGAGAGCTGGGGCAATATCCATGAGAGCGGGGGCAATATCCATGAGAGCGGGGGCAATATCCATGAGAGCTGGGGGCAATATCCATGAGAGCGGGGGGCAATATCCATGAGAGCTGGGGCATTATCCATGAGAGCTGGGGCAATATCCATGAGAGCTGGGGCATTATCCATGAGAGCTGGGGCATTATCCATGAGAGCTGGGGCATTATCCATGAGAGCTGGGGCAATATCCATGAGAGCTGGGGCAATATCCATGAGAGCTGGGGCAATATCCATGAGAGCTGGGCAATATCCATGAGAGCTGGGGCATTATCCATGAGAGCTGGGGCAATATCCATGAGAGCTGGGGCAATATTACCCATATGAGCTGGGGTCAATAATATCCATGTGAACTGGGGAAAATAATCTGGGGGCTCAGTGCTGTGTATATTATTCTGGGGGGGGTGTATATTATGCTATATGTTCTTTTGCTATACATGCATGTATTCTGTGTGCACTGTATTTGTACATGTACTAAGTGTGCACTATATATGTAGGGTACAAAGGGGTGGTCCGATCCGCTGCTTCTGGTCGCGGGGAGCATCCAGGGGCTTAGCACTGCGCCACTGGTCGGGGACTCTGATTTTTAAAAATTATGTGGGGGGGGCACAATTTTCTGTTTTTGCCTCGGGTGCAAAAGGAGCTCGCTACGGCTCTGGTCTGGAGGGTGTGCCAGGGCTGAAGCTGGCGGCGTGGGGCCTTACAGAGTCGAAGAGGAGCAAGAGTGTCTAGAGCAGAGATAAGAGTAGTGTTGTAGTGATTAGTGGCAGCATCAGGGCAGGTGAAGGATGAGGTATGAGGGAGGTGGTGAAGTAGGTTGGAGAATTGATGGGGGTCCACAGCATGTAGATTTCTGCGAGTGTGTGTGCGGGGTGGGGGAGCAGGGTGTTTAGGAAGTCCAGATAGGTTGAAAGAGAGAAGGTGGTGGTCAGAGATGGGGAAAGGGCGACATTTGAACTCAGAAATCTCCGAGAATTAGGCATGGAAGATTAGAAGACAGGAAGTGAGAAAGCCAGGTAGCAAAGTGGTCAAAGAACTGGGAGGTTGGTCCCGGTGGGCGGTAGATGACTGCCATCCTGAGGGCCAGAGGAGAGAACAGGTGGATGCAGTGTGTCTCGATGGAGAAGGAGAGGGATGGGGGTGGAGGGAGATGCTGGTAGGTGCAGGTGGGAGAGAGCAGGAGTCCGACCCCGCCACCATTTCTCTCACCCGGTCTGGGGGTATGGCTCAAGTGTAGACTGCCATGTGAGAGAGCAACAGGAGGCCGTGTCAGAGGAGTTAGCCAGGTTTCAGTTAAAGCTAGGAGGTTGAAGGAGTTTGAAAGGAAGAGGTCATGGATTGCTGTGAGCTTGTTGCACACAGAGCGAGTGTTCCAGAGGGCGCAGGAGAAAGAGGACAGGCGCTGAGGGTTTATGGGAATGAGGTTGCTGGGCTTGCAGGGAGGTGATTTATGTGTGATGGAGATAGGATGATAGGGATGTATTGGATGTGTTGTGGGGCCAGGGTTAGGGGATATGTCAGCTGCATAGAGTAACAGCAGGAGGGCGAGAAAGAGAAGGTGGGGATGGGATTTGTGTGAGTGGGAGTGATTGGCAGCACGAGAGTTAGAGGGGGACCATGTTCTGAGGAAACAAAGGAGCTCATGCGAGCCATCATGTGGGACAAGAGGAGGGAGGGAGAGATGCAGATAGTGTAGGTGGAAGAGGGGCAGGAGTTCCATTTAAGGAGAACGGTAGAAGTAAAGAGTAGAAGCGTGAGAGAAAGCATGATATAGACGTGTGTTTACCCAGAGTAAAAAGTGGGCCTTGCAGTTCCTTCCTCCAGTCCCGCAACTCCAGGAAATCAACTCTAAACTTCCACTTAAGAAGGCCACTTGGGATGCCACAAGAGCCAAGGCTCACAGGCAAGTCTGATTGCATTCAGGCAGTTAAAAGGTAAACACCTGATGCTGGATGGGCTGTGTCAATAGGGCAGGAGATTCACATGCTAATTAGCAAAGCAAATGGTGGAGAAAGGAGACAAAAATAAATAATAATAAAAAAAGACCAAGGTAACGTTACAATGTGGGTGCCTGCAAATACTGGGTGATGGGAGTCTTACCAGGAAAAGTATGCAGGGGATCAGTTGAGATATGGGTCTGTGGATACTGGGTGATAGAGTCTTAACTGTGGAGAGAGGAGACACAGGAATTAGGGATCATGATGGTGGATGGCATAGGGCATCATGGATAAAACTCCAGGAAATCAACTCTAAACTACCACTTAAGAAGCCCACTTGGGATGCCTTTAGTGTTCCCGCTGGAGCACACACTGCGTGGAATTATAGATGTGGCTCTAAAAGGCAGAGCAGCGGGAGGAAGAGGAGGCCTTCCATAGCTCTCAAGGCCCCAGTCTTTCCGCAGACAGCATTGCAGCGGGTCCTACTCAGATCAGACAAGAGGAGGAAGAGGAGGAATATTTAAGTAGAGGCGGCATTGAAGGTGGGGATTCCTCAATGGAGGGTTTCGTGTGCCCAGAAACAGAAGGGCTAGTGCGTGGCTGAGAGGAGGAAGTGCACGATACGGTCATCCTCATTGACCAGGAAGACTCGGAAGCTAATGCCACCTCCAACCTACGCTGCATGGGCTCCCTAATGATGCAAAGCCTGCTAAAGGACCCCAGGATTCGTGCTATCAAGGAGAGGGATCATTACTGGTTGGCAACCCTTCTTGATCCACGATACAAGGGTAAAGTTGCAGAGCTCATCCTGCCCGCACAGAGGGAGCACAGGATGAAAAAACTTGAGGACACTCTAAAGCGACAGTTGTTTAACACCTTTCGAGGCACTGGTAGATTACCAAGTCCTGACACAAGTGCTTCTGAGGCTGCGGATGATCAGAGGAATAGTGGTGAAGGCCAGGGCCGCTTGACTGATGCATTTTTTAATTTTTTTAGTCCACGACGCCCAAGGATGTCAAATGTAGGCACCCATTGCCAGCGTCTTCACCATATGGTGCAGGACTACCTAGGGGCAAGGGCAGACCTGGATACCTTTCCAGCAGATGATCCACTGGCTTACTGGGTGTTGAGATTGGATCACTGGCCAGAACTTAGCCAATATGCTATGCAGCTACTAGGTTGCCCTTCATCCAGCGTGCTTTCTGAGAGGACATTCAGTGCCGCTGGAGGTTTTGTCACAGACAAAAGAGTGCGTCTGTCCACTGACTCTGTAGACCGGCTGACATTTATAAAAATGAATCAGTTCTGGATCAGCAGCTATCAACCCCCTGATGCTGACGTAACTGAATAGATCGGGGATGTCTTCTGCATTCACAAAACCTCCACCACTGAACTCTTCCACAATACCACAAAAGGGTTACAGTGTGAATGCACTTGCTGCCATGAAAAGCACAATATTTGGCTTCACTGACGCCTGTGCCAGATTTATAACATTTACATTTTTTGAACCGCAGGGTCCAACCCTGCACTCTTCCACAATACTACAGAGATGTCACTGTATGATAGTACTTGCAGGCCTGGCACCAAAAGCACAATATTTGTTTGCACTGCCACTGACGCCTGTATCAGATTCATATCCTCAGAGGGGTTACTGTGTGACGGCACTTTTGGGGATGCTAAAGGACCAATTTTGAAGCACCTATTCTTACTTTCATCCAAAGCCTGCATAATTTTCATAATAATTTAACCAAAAAAATCAGTAAACTTTTCTGCGAGTCCGAAAAGGTCTCCTCTTTTCATACAGACTGCCGCCCCAAGCAGTTGTTTATGGATAGATTAAAGGAAAAGCATTTACCGTCTTTTGAAACGTTTTTTTTTTTGGTTTTAGTGTTTCTAAACATCCTAGAAATCCACCAATTCATGGGCAGGTTATGGGGACCTCCTAGGCACGATATTTGAAGGAATTTTTCGTTTTTATTTTTAACCCTTATTTCATGGAAAACTCACTGTCCCTTTAAAAATGTATTTTTTTAAAACTTTTTGTCCTTGTTTCCTGTCCCCCAGGGTACTACCCGGACCCCCATACACCTTTTATGGCAAATATCTAGCATATATGCCCTCTTGGAGGGCACTCTAAAAACCAAATATTCAGCCCCATTGACTTGCATGGGATTCGGGTTCGGGTTCGGACCCAAACATTTGGAAAAATTCAGGTTCGGGCCCGATCGGAACTCGGGGGTCGTTCGGCTCATCCCTAGGGGTCAGTAATTTCTACAAAATGTTTGGTAATTGAGGTAATCTGTGTCTTGTCACTGCCACCAGCAACTATTTTGGGGGGGGGGGTCAGTAATTTCTACAAAATATTTGGGAATTGAGGTAATCTGTTTCTTGTCACTGCCACCAGCTACTAATATGGGGGTCAGTAATTTCTACAAAATATTTGGGAATTGAGGTAATCTGTGTCTTGTCACTGCCACCAGCAACTATTTTGGGGGGTCAGTAATTTCTACAAAATATTTGGGAATCGAGGTAATCTGTGTCTTGTGACTGGCTGCCAGCTATCAGGGTGTCTCACTGAGTTATACTAGAGTTCTGGAAATCTTTATACCAGAGTTGAATCAGAGTTCTGTATATATTTAATCTATATATCACTCACCATGTCAGAAAGACCAAAAAGGACAGGCAGACGCTCCCAGACACAGATAAGAGGGCAAGCAGCCTCTGTCGGGGGCACGCTTGTCCTTTCTAACTGGTGCTTGCCATCGTAAGCAGCAGCAACATACAGAGGATTTGGTGGATTGGCTAACCAGGCCATTCTCATCATCCGAGTCCTCTGCCAGCCAGGCTTCTAGTGCTTTACAGTCCACCTCAGCTGCCAAAGCATCTAATGCAGCCTCCATGTCCACAGCTACTCCTGCCGTAGCCTCGCTATCACACACGGAGGAGTCAGCTGAATTGTTTGACTACAACGACAGTGACATGCTGCTTGAGGATGCGCATCAAGTATAGTGCTCGGATTCAATCTCTGAGGTTGAGGAAGGGAGTATAATCAACCTAGAGGAATGGGGTGTGTCAGGTCCCTCGCCGCAGAAGCTGCAATAGGCCTTGATATGGGTCTGGGCTACCATCTACCCTGTTCTGTCCCATTCCAGATTTCCCATCTAGCCCTTGCTTTCATCCAGTTCCCCATCCTCCAGCCCAGTATTTCACACATGTTTGTCCCTGAGTTTAATTACCCCTCACCTACACAGGTCTCCATAAAAGGGAGACTACGCCCAATGCTCCCCACTTCAGCATTAACGTCTGACCAGTGAGTCACACGCTGTGTGAACCTGCCTGCAGTGGTGTATTTAGGTTTTGTGCTGCCCTAGGCCTGACTAAACTCGTGCACCCCCTAATTTAAATTTGAGGCACCCCTTCCTGTCAAGGGCACACCTCTTCCTGGTTAAGCCCCACCCTTCCTCTTTAGCTCCACCTTTTCCTCTTAGAGCTCCGCCTTTTCCTCTCTTTATTAATAAAACAGTGGATACCAAGTGCTACTTGTGATATTTTGCTATACCATTTCAAATGTATCTATTGAGATAAATAAGATTATGAAATGTTTAAATTCAAGCATTTTTACAAAGAACAGCCACGCATGTCAAGTAAATGGGATCACAGCCGCTCTAATTGGTTGAACAATAAATTCCACAGAAACTTGCACTGCATATGAGCATATCAGAGCTGCACAGCAACAAAACCCACAGAAATGTGCAGTGTGTATGAGCGTATCCCAGAGCTCCAGGGCAATAAAACTCACAGTAATATGTAGTGTGTATCACAGAATCCACAGCAATAAAACTCCCAGCAATGCAATGTGCGGTGTGTATGAGTGCATCAGAATCCACTGCAGTAAAACTCCCAGCAAACCGAGTGTATATGAGCACACAGCAGTTATGCTGTGGAGCATCTTGTCAGCAGTGGGGTGACACTGCCAGAGGGAGCACTGTAGCTTTGATTCCCTTCCCGGTGGGTGTTCAGTCCAGAATAGAGTCTGTGTTAACGAAAGGGCGGGCAGCTGCGCGCGTGCGTTTCACGTGTTCAGCCAGTCATGTGGTACTGAGACTCAGAGAAATGGCAGTGAAATTCCCTGATGTTCGGTGGTTTCAATCAGCAGGTTTATTCAGGCGAACCCTATAGGTTTCAATGTTAAAAATATTTCCGTTTTTATGCAATATCTAATAAATAATTTATTATTTTAATCTGCAGTAAAAAGTCTTTACTTATTGATTTTTTTTTAGTACCTTTTAGTCATTTTTCAGATTTTTTTGGGCAAAATTCCCCCCCCCTTTTTTTTAAAAGCAGTTTCCTTTTTCTGTAACAGAACTTTTTATTATCAGTCATAGGATCTTATATGTAAATTCCAGACATTTTCGTTCAGTAGTTCTTTTGAAAAACAGCAGGCCACGGGTTTGCGGTGGCAGCATTCAGCGGCCGACTCCATGCACTTTGGGGACTCTGCGGTGAATGGTGAATTCACTGCAGGGTGGTGAAATTTTATTCTCCTAAGTGCAGGGAACTACAGAACACCAAAAAGTTGGCGTCATTTCCGTGCTCTGCGAGTAACCCATTTAGTGGTGAGGTTTTTTGCTGCCCCCTGGAAAGTGAAATTGAAAGTGTAAATTAGTGAAATCTCAATGTATCCTTCCTGGTAAAATACTTTGCAAAAGTAAAAAAAAAAAAAATATATATTTTTTTTAAGGGGTGGGGCCACCCAGTGCGGGCCGCCGCCCCCTGGAAAGTGCCGCCCTAGGCCTGGGCCTAGTCGGCCTAGGCCAAAATACACCAGTGCCTGCCTGTACCTGGATTCCAGACCCCCTTGCCTTCCCTACCGGACTCCTGTTTCTCAAGACCCTTGCTTTGTTTATCTGGACTTTTTGTTGCTATTTGGATTATCCCCTCATTTTGCCAAAAGGACTTCTGTTTATCCCAAGGACTTCCACCATTCATATGGACTCCTGCTGACCCCTCTACCAAGACCTCTTTGTTGCCACCTCCACCATAGACCCTCTGCTATTTGTGTATCTGCCTCTGTTTGTATCCTGCTTCTGTGTAAGTACCCTTTTGTATCTTGTGTCAAGTTCATCTCATGCCCCTCTCTATCCAGCCTGTGTCTAGTTTACTAATTTTCCTCTTAGTCCTCTATGTCAGCTCCTTTCTTGTCTGGTCATATCTTTTAGTTCTAGTCCTGTATATTCCTTTTTCTTGCCTGTGCATAAAATAAACCAAACCGTGCCCTGCAAACTGTATGGTCTCCTACATTTGCTGTAAACCGAACTCCCCTGCTCACCACACACAGCGACACCTGACAGGGTGCAAGTGCTGACACACAAATAACTGGCACTCATGTTGTCCCATCAGCTGCAGCATACTGCCAAGGTGGCTCCAGTGATGAGGAGATAGGGGGTGATGACAATGATGATGACGTGATTGAACAGAGGAGTCAAGTGAGGAGGAGGCACAACATCCTCTATGACCAACCAAAGCACTCGCCAGTCCAAAGCATCATATGTCAGAGCTGCTCTGGTGCAGAGCGCTGTTGTCTCAAAGCACACATCCAGGAACTCTGTCTGGGAGTTCTTTAAGAAATGTGCAGCAGACCCCACCGTTGATATTTGTAATCTATGTCATATGAGGCTCAAGCATGGGAAAGAAACCGTACGCTTGGGTACCACGTGCTTGAGGCGACATATGACCACCTGCCACGCATCCAGTTTGCGCAAAACTTTGCGTAGGTCCACCTCATCATCTGTCTCTACCCCCACTGTATTGTCCTGCCATGTCATTGCCTACAACCTCCACTGACAGGGATGATGCTACAGTATTGGATGTACCAGGTCCTTCCTCACAATGTGACAGCATCCCATCAGCTGAAGATTTACGCAGTCAGATTATGTTGCCCCAGCTGCTGCAGCGTAAGAAAAAATATAGTCCCAAGCACAGCGTCTAAATGCCAGTTTAGCAAAATTACTCGCATTGCAGCTGCTGCCTTTCCAGATGGTGGACTCTACATTCCGCAAAATTACGGAAGAGAGCAATGTACGACAGTGGCATGTTCCAAAAAGCCATTACTTTTCACGGAAGGCCATTCCAGCAAGGTGCATGTGACTTTAGACACGTGGTCCAGCAAGCATGGACAGGGCCGTTACATTTCCTTCACGGCACACTGGGTAACTCTGATTGCAGCTGGGAGGGATCCAAGACGGGGCTCTGTGCTGGAGCTTGCTCATCCACCACGCCTCCAGAAAGCTGCTTGTATGAGGTCTGTCTACTGCATCGCCACATCCTCCTCCTCCGTGTCTCTGGCGAAGTGGCAGTTAAACCGACGCGTGACAGGGGCTACGCAATGGCTCAAGCAAAAAGATGCCATACTGTGCTTGAGCTGGTTTGTTTAGGGGACAGGAGCCACACCGGGCCAGAAATTCTGTCAGCTCTGCAGGGCCAGGTGCAGATATGGTTAACACCACGCCAGCTTCAGCTGGGAATGGTCGACGGTGATAATGGCAGCAACCTTCTCTCTGCCGTACGCCTGGGTAAGTTGACGCATGTACCATGCTTAGCACACGTCCTAAATCTGGTGGTACATCGTTTCCTAAACAGGTACCCAGGGCTGGCAGAGCTTCTCAGCCAGACCGGAAAAGTATGCAGCCACTTCAGAAGGTCATTCCCAGCAAGTGTTCGCCTGGCAGAAATTCAAAGAGAATTCCAGCTTCCCACAAACCGTCTGATCTGTGACAAGCCCACCAGGTGGAACTCGACATTAGCAATGCTGCAGAGTCTGCACAAGCAGCAGAGGGCCATCAATGAGTACCTGTGTGAGTATGGCATAAGGACAGGTTCAGGTCAACTTGTTTCCCCCCCCCCCGCAGTGTCTGATGATCAAGGATGCATGCACTGTACTGTCACCATTTGAGGAGGCAACGAGGATGGTGAGCAGGGACAGTGCATGCATTAGTGACACAATTCCTTTAGTGCTCCTACTAGAGCACACTCTGTGGGAAATTATAGATGTGGCGCTAGAGGCAGAGCAGCGGGAGGAAGAGGAGGCCTTCCCTAGCTCTGAAGGCCCCAGTCTTTCCGCAGACAGCATTCCAGAGGGTCCTCCTCAGATCAGACAAGAGGATGAGAAGGAATTTTTAAGTAGTGGTGGATTCCTCAAGGGAGGGTTTTGTGTGCCCAGAAACACAAGGACTAATATGTGACTGGGATGAGGAAGTGCACGATGGGGTCATCCTCCTCATTGACCAGGAAGCTAATGCCACCTCCAACCTATGCTGCATGGGCTCCCTTATCCTGCAAAGCCTGCTAAAGGACCCCAGGATTCGTGCTATCAAGGAGAAGGATCGTTACTGGTTGGCAACCCTTCTTGATCCACAATACAAGGGTAAAGTTGCAGAGCTCATCCTGCCCTTACAGAAGGAGCACAGGATGAAAAAAACTTGAGGACACTCTAAAGTGACACTTGTGTAACACCTTTCCAGACACTGGTAGGTTACCAAGTGATGACACAGGTGCTTCTGAGGCTGCGGATGATCAGAGGAATAGTAGTGAAGGTCGGAACCACTTGACTGATGCCTTTTTAAATTTTTTTACTCCACGACGCCCAGGGACATCAAATGTAGTCACCCATTGCCAGCGTCTTCACCATATGGTGCAGGACCACCTAGTGGCAAGGGCAGACCTGGATACCTTTACAGCAGATGATCCACTGGCTTACTTGGTGTTGAGATTGGATCACTGGCCAGAACTTGGCCAATATGCTATGCAGCTACTAGGTTGCCCTTCATCCAGCGTGCTTTCTGAAAGGTTGTTCAGTGCCGCTGGAGGTTTTGTCACAGACAAAAGAGTGCGTCTGTCTGACTCTGTAGACCGGCTGACATTTATAAAAATGAATTAGTCCTGGATCAGCAGCTATCAATCCCCTGATGCTAACATAACGGAATAGATCGGGGATGTCTTCTGCATTCACAAAACCTCCAACCCTGCACTCTTAAACAATACCACAAAAGGGTTACGGTGTGAAGGCACTTGCTGCCATGAAAGGAACAAAATTTGGGTGCACTGACATCTTTACCAATTCATATCTTTTTAATATAGGACCGCATGGTCCACCCCTGCACTCTTCCACAATACCACTTAGGGGTTACGGTGTGACGGCACTGTTGCCGATGCTAAAGGCACAATTTTAAAACACCTATTGCTACTTTCATCCAAAGCTTGCATAAGTTTCACCATAATTTAGCCAAAAAAAAATCACTAAACTTTTTCTGCAAGTCCTAAAATGTCTTTTCATACAGGCTGCCGCCCCAAGCAGTTGTTTATGAATAGATTAACCCCTTAGAGACCGCGGACGTACCATGTACGTCACGGCCGCAGGTCTCTTTTAGACCCGCTGGCGTACATGGTACGTCCTGCGGTCTTTTGAGCGCTGGAAGCGATCGGATCGCTTCCAGCAGCTCCCGGGCCATTGCACGCTGCCTGGGAGTCCAGGCATCCGTGCAATGGCGGACAGAAGTGCCGGGGCCCCTTGTGATCGCTCCCCGGGAGCGATCAACATCCGGTTTGACCGGAAAGGTGCCCCGCACTTCTACAGAGCGCTGGAAGCGATCGGTATCGCTTCCAGCTGCTCTGAGTATATTGCAGGGATGCCTCGACATCGAGGCATCCTTGCAATATGTTTACATGCCGCCGGTCCTCTCAGTGATCGCTCCCCCCGAGCGATCACTTCCGGTAGCAGCAGGAAGTACTGAGTGCCACGAGATATCGTGGCACTCAGTACAAAAAAGATCAGATGAGTGATCAGGTGCTCTGCTGGGTGCCTCGAGGGATCAAGGCACCCGGCAGACTAAAAAAAAAGTGTAAAAATTGTAAAAAAAGAAAAAATTTATAAAAATGAATAAAATAAATGTGACAGCCAAGATGGCGCTGCCCTTCTAAGGGCAGGGTCATCTTGGGGCTGTGTGGGATGTTCCTAGCCTGCCTCATCAGAGAGGCAGGCTAGCAACATCCAATCAGAAGTTATAAGAAATCTAAATAAAATTTCTAATTTGTCAGGCCAGGTCAATATTTTGTAAATATTGTCCGTGACCTCTGATTCTCCCTCCCTCTCCTCACTTGTGTTTTGGTGAGCGAGAGAGAGATCAGATTTGACAGGTTAGAGATTTTAGGTAGATTTAGTGAGATTAGAAAAATTGAGGCAGATTTAGAGAGATTTTAGGGAGATTTAGAAAAATTGAGGCAGATTTAGAGAGATTTTAGGGAGATTTAGAACAATTGAGGCAGGTTTAGAGGGATTTAGAGAGATTTAGGTGTTTATTTGTATTTTCTTGTGAAACCCAACGGTTCTTCTAAGAACCAACAATCCGATATATATATATATATATATATATATATATATATATAGGTCTGCAAAGTAGTAGGGAGCACTCGAGGTCTTTAAGTAAAATTCAAATATTTATTTCTAGAAGCTAAAAAAACAACGTTTCGACCTACGCAGAGGCCTTCATCAGGTATAAAAACATATAGACTTCTATTGTTTATATAGTGTTATCAATTAAGTAACTTACCAAACCTGTGGTGCGTTGGAATCAATTGCGTCAACCCGGAAACCGGAAGTGGCGTCTAATTTCCAAGCATACGCATCACATCCCAGTAGGACGTATTGGTTGCCCGGCAACAGTAAACGTTGCTCAGGCAACCCACAATGCGTAAATAGAAAGGATTGCTTAATGAAGGAAAACATTGAGAGCTGAAATTTTCGAAAAGGCCAGTCTTAGGATTGAGACCCAGAGCGGGAAAAGGGGGGGGGAAAGGGGAGGGAGGGATAAGGTAAAGAATGTTCCGATATGGTTCTGCAAAGGAAAACATGAAGCGCTGAGATCTTTTAACGTCGCTCTGGAGGATCTATATAAATTGCAAGAGGTGAAATAGGTCAAGGCTGTTGGCAACTTGCCCTTAAAGGGTGAGAGACGCTGCCGTCACTTGAAGGATGTAGGAGCTGCTCAAGTGCTGGAGATATTGGTTACACTACACAGAAAAGGGGAGGGAGGGAGGGGGAGGGGAGGGAGGGGGGGGGGAGAAAAGAAAGAGAGAGGGGGGGGGGAGAAAGGAGAAAGAAAAGGAGTTTGTAGTGGTTGCTACTCATGCTAGATGACTCTAAGCTCAGCCAGTGTATAATGCAAAGCTTAGCCTGGTGCAATATATATAAAAAACACAAGCTACAAAAGCACACTTGAATATGGACACGTATTGATGTGTCACATGTAGGACAATGATACCAGAAGAAGTATTAAATTATTTGAGAGCTTCACATGACTAACATCTTAAATGGTGGTATATACAAGGGAAAAAAACAAAAGAAAAAAAGAGAAAAAAGAACTAAAAAGGGAAGTTAAAAAACAAGTGAAAAAGGGGGAAAAAAATAAAGGAAAAAAAGAAAGAAATGGATAAGGAGTCCATAAGATGGATAGAGTGAATAGAAAGAGTGAATAAAAGAATGAAAAAGATAAAGAGGAGAAAAGAGAGGGAAAAGAAAAGATAAGATTAAAAGATGGAGAATGGAAAATAAAATAAAAAAGTGAAAAAAGTAAAATACGATGAAGTGGAATAAACTGGAATAGTAAGAGTGAGAAGGTGCAAAATGTGTGCATACTAGAGTGTGAATGTGTGTTGTGAAAGTATTAAGTATGCCAGTGTTGATAATATGTGTAGGGTGTAAATGGACTAGGCTGTGTGGAAAAAAGATGAAAAAGAAAAAAGAAACAGTGAAAAAATAATGAAAAAATAAAAAATAAAAATAGGAATAAAAAAGAAAAAAATGGAAAAAAATAGGAAAAAAGTGAGGAAAGAAAACAAAAAAAAGGACAAAGGTGAAAAATAAATAAATGGTGGTGAAAAAATGGAATATGTGTGTGTATGTTGATTGAATGTGTTGGTGTGAATAAGGAGTGAGTGTGTGTGTGAATGTGAAATTAATGGGTTGTAATAGGTGACTGCTTGGTGTGAAGTGATATAGAATGATGCTAAAAAGTAAAATGTGAAGAAAGTGTTGCGGAGAATAGTGGAGATAACGAAAAAACCTAAGATAGTATAATACTTTTAAGTGCATACAATGTTATGTATTCATTGAGTCCATTGGGGGCAAGCGTGTTTAGTGTCCTGATCCAATAAGTCTCTCGTTGCAGCAGAATCTGTGATCGGTCTCCCCCTCTATATGGGGGGGGGACATGGTCTATCCCTATAAATTTCAAAGTGGGAAGACTGTGATGGTGTTCCAGGAAGTGTTTTGCGACCGGTTTATCCGAGTGTCCATCACGGAAAGCCACGTTGATGGACGATCGATGTCCCCTGATGCGGTCTCTAAGAGTGAGATCTGTCTTGCCGACATATGCTAAGCCACATGGGCAATGGAGGAGGTAGATGACGAAATCCGTCGTACATGTGATTCTAGAACGAATGCTGAATCTTTTTCCGGTGGTTGGATGTGCAAAGGAACTGCCAGGTAGCATATGTCGGCAGGTAACACAGTTTAAACAGCGAAAGCAGCCCTTCTTAAATGCAGTAGTGGGTGCTTCATAGGATCGAAGCGGGTCCGTATGTACTAGTAGGTCTCTTAAGTTCTTTGTCCTGCGAAAACTAATCAGGGGAGGAGAATGGAATTGTTTAGGTAGTGTTGGATCATATTGAAAAAGATGCCAATTCTTACGGATTTGTGAGGCTACTTGGTCTCCTTCTGTATGGTATGTTAATGGCAAAGTTATCCTGGGTGTACTGATTTGTTGTTTGGATATAGAGGTGATGAATTTGGATTGTGCTTTACGTAATGCCTCCCTTAGAGTGGAGGTAGCATATCCTCTCTGTTGAAATTTGTTGGTCATTTCTACTGTTTGTTCATGTCGTAGTAAAGGATCTGAATTATTTCGTAACACCCGTAAATATTGAGAAATCGGGAGAGATATTTTTAAATGTTTCGGATGATGGCTTGTAGCTTGCAGAATAGAATTTCTGTCCATCTCTTTACGAAATAGTGTGAAACCCAATTTGTGGTCATCTCGAAAGACTGTGACATCCAAAAAACTAATGGACTGTCTGTTCTTATCGGAGGTAAATTTAACTGGTTGTTGAAGATGGTTAAGTTGATTTATCATTTGATCAAGGGCTTCAGCAGTATCGTTCCAAATAAGAAAAATGTCATCGATGAAGCGGGTATAGAAAATTATTTTTTCTCCAAAAATAGGGAGTATGTTGTTTTGTTCATATTGTGACATATAGATGTTGGCGTATGTTGGCGCCATAGAGGCTCCCATTGCTGTACCCGCGATCTGTAAATAAAACTGTTTTTCAAAGCGGAAGAAATTGCATTTAAGAAGGGCTGCTTTCGCTGTTTAAACTGTGTTACCTGCCGACATATGCTACCTGGCAGTTCCTTTGCACATCCAACCACCGGAAAAAGATTCAGCATTCGTTCTAGAATCACATGTACGACGGATTTCGTCATCTACCTCCTCCATTGCCCATGTGGCTTAGCATATGTCGGCAAGACAGATCTCACTCTTAGAGACCGCATCAGGGGACATCGATCGTCCATCAACGTGGCTTTCCGTGATGGACACTCGGATAAACCGGTCGCAAAAACACTTCCTGGAACACCATCACAGTCTTCCCACTTTGAAATTTATAGGGATAGACCATGTCCCCCCCCCATATAGAGGGGGAGACCGATCACAGATTCTGCTGCAACGAGAGACTTATTGGATCAGGACACTAAACACGCTTGCCCCCAATGGACTCAATGAATACATAACATTGTATGCACTTAAAAGTATTATACTATCTTAGGTTTTTTCGTTATCTCCACTATTCTCCGCAACACTTTCTTCACATTTTACTTTTTAGCATCATTCTATATCACTTCACACCAAGCAGTCACCTATTACAACCCATTAATTTCACATTCACACACACACTCACTCCTTATTCACACCAACACATTCAATCAACATACACACACATATTCCATTTTTTCACCACCATTTATTTATTTTTCACCTTTGTCCTTTTTTGTTTTCTTTCCTCACTTTTTTCCTATTTTTTTCCATTTTTTTCTTTTTTATTCCTATTTTTATTTTTTATTTTTTCATTATTTTTTCACTGTTTCTTTTTTCTTTTTCATCTTTTTTCCACACAGCCTAGTCCATTTACACCCTACACATATTATCAACACTGGCATACTTAATACTTTCACAACACACATTCACACTCTAGTATGCACACATTTTGCACCTTCTCACTCTTACTATTCCAGTTTATTCCACTTCATCGTATTTTACTTTTTTCACTTTTTTATTTTATTTTCCATTCTCCATCTTTTAATCTTATCTTTCTTTTCCCTCTCTTTTCTCCTCTTTATCTTTTTCATTCTTTTATTCACTCTTTCTATTCACTCTATCCATCTTATGGACTCCTTATCCATTTCTTTCTTTTTTTCCTTTATTTTTTTCCCCCTTTTTCACTTGTTTTTTAACTTCCCTTTTTAGTTCTTTTTTCTCTTTTTCTTTTGTTTTTTTTCCCTTGTATATACCACCATTTAAGATGTTAGTCATGTGAAGCTCTCAAATAATTTAATACTTCTTCTGGTATCATTGTCCTACATGTGACACATCAATACGTGTCCATATTCAAGTGTGCTTTTGTAGCTTGTGTTTTTTATATATATTGCACCAGGCTAAGCTTTGCATTATACACTGGCTGAGCTTAGAGTCATCTAGCATGAGTAGCAACCACTACAAACTCCTTTTCTTTCTCCTTTCTCCCCCCCCCTCTCTCTTTCTTTCTCCCCCCCCCCTCCCTCCCCTCCCCTTTTCTGTGTAGTGTAACCAATATCTCCAGCACTTGAGCAGCTCCTACATCCTTCAAGTGACGGCAGCGTCTCTCACCCTTTAAGGGCAAGTTGCCAACAGCCTTGACCTATTTCACCTCTTGCAATTTATATAGATCCTCCAGAGCGACGTTAAAAGATCTCAGCGCTTCATGTTTTCCTTTGCAGAACCATATCGGAACATTCTTTACCTTATCCCTCCCTCCCCTTTCCCCCCCTTTTCCCGCTCTGGGTCTCAATCCTAAGACTGGCCTTTTCGAAAATTTCAGCTCTCAATGTTTTCCTTCATTAAGCAATCCTTTCTATTTACGCATTGTGGGTTGCCTGAGCAACGTTTACTGTTGCCGGGCAACCAATACGTCCTACTGGGATGTGATGCGTATGCTTGGAAATTAGACGCCACTTCCGGTTTCCGGGTTGACGCAATTGATTCCAACGCACCACAGGTTTGGTAAGTTACTTAATTGATAACACTATATAAACAATAGAAGTCTATATGTTTTTATACCTGATGAAGGCCTCTGCGTAGGTCGAAACGTTGTTTTTTTAGCTTCTAGAAATAAATATTTGAATTTTACTTAAAGACCTCGAGTGCTCCCTACTACTTTGCAGACCTATATACAACACGAGGGTTACCAGCACCGAGGCAGATCTTCTTGAAGAACCGGTATTGTGTGCAGGACTGTTTGGACTCTCATATATATTTATAAAATTTTATATAATGTCTGAGAGGGTGTACAGTGCCGAGGAGGCATATGCCATCCTGGCGTCAGAATCTGAGGCATCTGCGTCGGACTCAGACCCAGATTTTGACCCCGCTAACTGCTCAGAGACCTCACTAATACATATCATCTACGCTGGCTGATGTATCTCCTAGTGATGTTTCTGATGCAGATCCTGGGCCACCACCTGCCAGCAGGAGACGCACAGCTCCAGCTGAGGAGTGGGTAGTGCCTCATCGCCAGAGGCCAGATATCCCTCCTTTCACGGCAAATCCTGGCATCAATATTGATGTTGCAGGATTTACCGCCACAGTTTTTCCAGGTGTTTATGGGGGATGATTTGTTGGGCCACATCGTGGCCCAATCAAATCTGTATGCCCATCAGCATTGTGCTGCGAAGCCAGACTCCTACTTGGCAAGGCAGCCATGGACACCGCTAGATGTGCCAGAATTTCGGAAATTCAGGGCACTTACTATGCTGATGGGCATCATAAAGAAGCCCTCAATTCGCTCCTACTGGAGCAGTAGCCCCATCTGCTCTACCCCCATTTACCCCCAATCAATGTCACGTAGAAGGTATGAAAACATTTTGCGTTTCATGCACTTCAGTGACAACAGCCTGTGCCCCCCTAGAGAGCATCCCCAGTTTGACAGGCTGTATAAAATCCGCCCCCTGATTACCCACTTCGCCGCCAGGTTTGCAGAGGCTTATACACCTGGAAGGAATATCTGCGTGGATGAATCCCTAATGAAATACAAGGGAAGGCTGGGATTCAAACAGTATATTCCTTCCAAACGCTCCAGGTATGGAGTGAAGGTGTATAAGCTCTGTGACAGCGAGAGTGGGTATACTCAGGCCTTCCGGGCGTACGACGGAAAGGATAGTAGCCTTGACCCTCCAAGTTGCCCAGAACACATGGGAACCAGTGGCAAGATTGTGTGGGACCTACTTTTTCCCCTGATGAACAAAGGGTACCACTTGTATGTTGATAATTTTTATACAAGTGTCCCTTTGTTCAAGCTGCTGTATTGTTTTGATACAGCAGCATGCGGTACTGTTCGCAAGAACCGCGTAGGTTTCCCAGCACAGCTTGTCCGCACCCGGTTAAAAAGGGGGGAGACCTCAGCTCTGCGCCAAGAGGAGCTGTTGGCGGTCAAGTACAGAGACAAGAAGGATGTATACCTTCTATCCACCATCCACACTGAGAGGTCTGTGGAGGTCTCTGTACGTGGCAGAGCTGAGCGCATCAGGAAGCCAGTGTGCATCAAAGCCTATAACCGGCATATGGGTGGGGTTGATCTGGCAGATCAGCTGCTCCAGCCCTACCAGATTATGCGGAAGTCAAGGGCCTGGTACAAAAAGGTTGCAATTTACCTGATGCAAATTGCAACCCACAATGCAAAACGGCAAACCCTGGAATGACGCTGTCCTTTTTACAGTTTCAGCTCCAGGTCATTTCGGAGCTTTTGTACCAGGATGCACCTGCTCCCGGGCGGTGATGGGGGACAGAGTTGGGGCTACACATTTTATTTTATAAAAATCCCCCTACTGAGGGCAAACAGAAACCCCAAAAAAGGTGCAGGGTGTGTTTCAAGAGGGGGCAGAGGAGAGACACAATCTTTTACTGCCCAGAATGCCCTGGACAACCCGGTCTGTGTCTTGGGGACTGTTTCAAGATATATCACACTGTGCGTGATCTGGGATTTTTTTTTCTTACAGTCTTGTTAATTAGTTCAGTTCATTTTTTTTTTCTTTTACTGCACCAGACTTTTACATTTTATTCCTACATTTTTATGTTCTACAATTGGTGCTGTATTTTGCCAAAATCTTGGCACACCTATGCATGGGGGGGGGCATGTGTGTACTCAGGAGACCTTGCAGAAAACAACCTGGAGAGTTTTCATGCAGTAACAAACAACAGTGTCTCCTAAATCACAGTCCAAATCTAATGTGGGCGTAAAAATCTGAAAATTGAAAAATTACACCACACACCTTCTCAAATGTTTTGGGCTAAAACCGTTGCATCCATGGCATCAAAGCACTCCATATGCAATACCTTGGGGTGTCAACATAACAAATATAAACAATTTTTCTGGCAATAATTCAAACTGGGGTATGCGGTAGACCCAAAACCAAAGATAGGCCTAGCTGAAGAAATAATCTCAATTTCAACTCCAATGACAAAGTCATAAAAATTGTATTTGAACCTTCCCAAAATCCTGGCAAACCTATGCATGGGGGGCATGGGTGTACTCAGGAGACCTTGCAGAAAACAACCTGGAGAGTTTTCATGCAGTAACAAACAACAGTGTCTCCTAAATCACAGTCCAAATCTAATGTGGGTGTGAAAATGAAAAATGACCACCAAACAGTATCCAATTTGTTTGGAGCAAACCGTTGCATCCATAGCATAAAAACACTCCATTTACAATGCTTTGGGGTGTTAGCTTACCAAATATATGCACGTTCATAAAACTGGGGTATGTAAAAAGGCCCCTAAAAAGAAGATAAGCAAAGAAGATACTGTATGTCAAATTAGAAAATTGACAAGCACATGTCAAAGATTGGCGTAGCACCCCAAAAACAACAGAACAAATCTATATATGGGTGGTATCACTTTACTCAGAAGATGTTGCTGAACATATTTTGGGGTGTTTTGTGGCAGTAACCCATAACTGGATTTGACAATTCATGCCTAAAGTGCTCCTCTTCGACTCTGTAAGGCCCCACGCCGCCAGCTTCAGCCCTGGCACTAGGGATGTGCACCGATTTTTTTTTTTCGAATTTTTAAACTTTGATTCGGCTCGTTTCGACCGCTTTCTGTTTCGGTTTGATTCGTTTTTCGGGTACATTTATTTTTCGGAATAGCGACCATTTTTCGTATTTTCGTGTCACTTAAGGCTAGGGTCAGACGAACGCATTTGTCACGTAGTCCGAGAAAAAGTGCGTTCGAACGAATGGACGTATTTTTTCACGGAATACGCGATAGCGGTCATACGATGCGCATTTTCGTGCGTGATTTTGTACGGATCATCAATAAAAGCCTTTGTGTCTCGACGTTATGTTGGCCGGACATTAGCAGCGTCTGACGTCTCCTAATCACGCACACACGCTGCTAGCGGACGCAGCGCACTCTGTACGACAGTACTAGCGGTATCACGTTCTCGAAAAAATGCGTTTGTTTGCCACTTGCGTTGCGCAGTCGCACTTTCGTGCAGCCGTACTTCGTATATTGCCCGTCATTGGCCATCATCTGCTGCTACTACGGCCGTGATTAAGTGCGGCTGCACCTGCGTTCACACTGCGTTCGTCTGACCCTAGCCTTACTCGTTTTTTGTATCGACTTTTCGTGATTTTGGAAATTTTCGTCTGTTCTCGTTTCAAAGCGGTCTAACTATTCGTTTTGATGTAAACTACTATGGTTTACTTTAATAATACTTTATATTTTTTTTTATAATAAATTTTTGGTTTGTTTTTCGGATCCGATAATTCAGTCTGTCGATACGATAATTCTGGCGATTCTATCGTGTTTTTTTAATTAACCCTTTCGCTGCTGAGACTTTTCCCGCCTCTGTGCTGAGGTCATTTTTACCGGTTTTGCTCATCATGTTTAAACGGGTTTTGAAGCCTTATTTTAGTATATGACCCAGACATATTATATATCGTTCTTTCCGTCAGACTCGGCAGATTCATAATATGTCATTATTATATGTATACGTCATGACCTGTCTGTATATTATAACAAAAAATGCAATAAAATATGATTTTTCAATAATTTACAACGTGTAAAGTGTTTTTTTTTTTCACATTTTAACATGTGAGCAATTGCGGTTATATTTTGTATGGGGTGCGCTTGATAAAAAAATTTGAGATGGGGTCTCGTTACATTTTTTTTGGGGAAAATTACCCGATTTTTAACAAACGCACCGCATACAAAAATCGTTAGTGCAGCATCATTGTTCACATTATAATTGAAATGGGAACAATATTGCTGCATTAACAAACCAAAAAAAAAATTTTTTTTTATTTTTTACAAACGTTTTTTCACATTCGTGTTTGGTATCGTTGGAACGGACATGCTCTGGCCGATCCAACAATACCAAACTTTAACCCCTAGCTGCCACGGATCGGGAGATAGGGGGTTCATTGGAACCCCCTATCTCCACCATTGGTGGCAGCTAGGGGTTAACTCCAGGACACCCTTTCACACGATGAGGTCTTGGCTGGACTGTCGGCAGCTGCTGTTCCCCCACACTGTTGTTTTCCTGCAAAGACGTGACCATATTGGCACCGGGCAGCGTCTTAGCGGGCAGCGGTGAGAGAGAGCGAGCTCATTGCTGGGAGGAGGTGTTGCGTGAACTTGAAGTCGCGAACACTACAGGGGCAAATAAAGTAGACCTGAGCCGCACTGATCTTTGGGTTGTGTCGGAGAAGACTTCACGCAGTCCTGCCATCAATATTTTTTTAGAAATTCTTTGTTATACAATGAATGAATGTGACTGTGGCGGAGTGGACAAAAATCCATGTTGTTGTGACATCGCCTAAGCTTAACAAAACAATGCCACGGTAAAATGTAATCAAATCTCTTCTCAAGGCAGTACAACAAGGTTGTGTTAGTGTGTGACATTTTTTGGCCAAGCAGGAAGTGTAGAATGTGCACAGTCACATTCATGGCCACAAATATGTTGACAAATTTATGACAAAGTGTCCATAGAAATGTCAATAAATTTATGTACATATAATTTTAACAGTGTGGAAACCAAGCAATACATATTAACTTATTAAGTAAGGAAAAGCAACGCACACAAACAGGAAAATATAGAAAAAAAATAGAACATTTATTTACAACATGGGGAAGGGAACATGCCAAGGATGGCAAACTGCCCAACAGGGGCACAAACAAACATACAATGGCGGCCATCTTCCAGTCTAAGCCAGGCGAACATCTTGTTCAGAATATTGTTTCACTTTCACTTGAGAATTACTGGCATTTGAGGAGATGTTGGAGCTGGTCCGCATCTTTGATTACAAAGATTATGACTGCCGTAATGGCCCTTACAGCAGGAAGAATAATTCTAGAAAGGATCGTATCGTTGACAAGCTACGCACCACCATCCTGGAGCTGTTTGGGAAAGACCGGAAAAAAGGACTAGATCCGAAAACGCTGGTAGGACATCAAAGCAGGAGCTGTAGATTTCGGGAGGAGGCTGCCACTGGTCTGTCTCACTGCTGCTCCAGGATGTCCGCGGCATTTATTATGTGCTCCCGCAGTTCCTGGAGCAGTTCCTGCATGTTATTGATTGTTGCAGCTGCCAGGCGTAGCTCGCCGATCGCCTCCCGATTGGTTGGTCTGGCTTCTCCTTCTATATATCCAATAAATGAAAGAAGGAAAATACAGTAAGTAAAGCAGGTTTCTATTTTTGACTGAAAGTCTTGAAAAAAATATAACAGTAGTATATACCAGTGCTGGCGGCCTCCTGAGGCTCCGACTCCTCCTCCGACTCCTCCCCCACCACCAGCATATCCGGTGCTATATAGAAGAAATTAAAGAAATAAAAAAATACAGTAAACAACAAAACTGATTTTTGAACAAAAGTCGATGCAAAATACAACAGTAAAAAAAAAAAAAAAACCCTGGACTGGCGGCCTCCTGCTGCTCCGGCTCCCTCTCTCCAACTTCGCCCTCCTCCTGCTCCTCTTGTGCTATACATAAATTTTTTTTAATTAAGATACAGTAAACAAAAAAATGTTTGTTTTTCACCAAAAGTCGTTGCAAAAAAAAACAGTATATACCAGCGCTGGTGGACGCCCGTGGCTCCTCCTCCACTGGTGCCCGCCGGGGCAGATGCTGCTGCCTTCTTCTTGTCTTCTGCCAAATCCAAAAAATAACGTAAATAATGCAGACTGGGAAAAATGGTATATCTATACACTATATTGCCGAAAGTATTGCGACACCCCCTCCACTACCCCACTACCAGAGGCCTGTTCAATACCTCAGCAGCTGCTGAATTGGTGCAGCGCAGCAATTCAGTTTGCTGCAGCAGTGTCGTTGAACCCTTTGGATGCGAATTTTGAATCCAAAATGGCCGATGATTTCTTAATGAAAAATTCAGATTGTTTTTCGGATCACTCGGACAAAATATAATAAAGAGAAGCAGTCAGCACAATCCGTTTTGTACGCACGCACCACTAATGATAGTTTTTAATGAATAAACGTTATGTTTACTTCTGAAACAATATATAAATTGAACTGTAATATATGTCTATGTGCAGGGGGAAATAATAAATAAATATTTTGTGCTTTGGTGAACAGAAACCGCAAAATTAACATTGCTGTATGGAATTATTACCTGCTTCGAGGCGGCGGCCATCTTGCTGCTTCATGGCGGCGGCCATCTTTAAAACGTCACACTCAGCATCTCCTCGGGTCGCTGCAAGTGCTAGGTTAGCACTGCTGAGCGGTTGAACGGCGTTCAATGGCAAGTTGCTAACTTAGCACTTGCAGCGGCTGAGGTATTGAACAGGCCTCAGCTTGACCCCCCCCACTACTCCCATCTCATAGGTCTAAAGTCACAAAATATTTATTTATTTCCTCTGCACACAGACATATATTACCTTTCAATTATATATTTATTTCAGAAGTAAACATTACGTTTATTCAATAAAAACTATTATTAGTGTTGTGTGCGTACAAAGCGCATTGTGCGACTGCTTTTAGTTATTTTATAGATGCCTCAGCCTCAGTTTCACTTTCAGTTTCTGCGAATAAAACTGGATATTGCAGAAACAACAGAAATCGGCCATTTTGTTTTGAAATTTGCATCTAAAGAGTTCAGTGACAGTGCTGCAGCAAACTGAATAGCTGCACAGCATCAATTCAGCAGCTGCTGAGGACGTATTGAACGCGGCTCTGTTTGGATGCACTTTCAGAAGAACTACATGTCCCATCCTACCACTTAGCAGAGATTTTTATTGATGCGCAGGTGGGAGGAGCCAATATTGGGCAAGCTGCGGGTCTTCTCGTTTGCATCACTCAATCACAACAACCTCCCCCCCAGCACACTACAGACTATACACACAGTGCCAAAAGAAATCCAGCATTGTAACGTCATCTACATATATCAAATATCACAATTTTCACGAATACGTAAAATCACAAAAAAGGAAGAGCTATGGCAAAAATGCATGTATGACGAGTCGTGAAAACGCAAAGCTATACACAATCACATTGCATGAAACAAGGACTAGATAAATCAACGTATTTCTGTGCACATTAACACATGCAAGCACATTATTATTATTATTATTATACAGGATTTATATAGCGCCAACAGTTTGCGCAGCGCTTTACAATGTAACATGACACTTACGTTTGGCTATGACGCGACGGATGTGTCTCAGCTGCTCCTGCTCGCGTACTTTCAGATCAGACCAGCGTTTCCAGAGCTGGTCCTTCGTCCGGTCCTTCCCGAACAACTCCAAAATGGTGGTGCGTAGCTTATCGAGGATACGATCCTTTCTAACGTTCTTCTTCCTGCCGTAAGGGCCCTTACAGCAATCGTAATCCTTACGATCAAAGATCTGGACCAGCTTGAGCATCTCCTCAAATGCCATGTTGCTGGCCCATTTCTTTCTGGGTGGTGGTGGTTCATTGAGAGACGATGAGGAAGTGTCAGAATGGCACTCGTCGTCTCTTGCAGCCATGGTGAATAATAATAACAATATTTTGTCAAAAAAAAAAAGTTGTCAAAAAACGGGCTCAATAAAGTTACGACATCCGTGCGCACGCGGGACCCGCGGACGAATCGGATCTGATCCAATTACGACTTTAAGTATCGATCGGATTATTGGAAACAAAAAAAAACAAAAAAACAAGTGATACGCATTTACAAATACAAAATTTACAGAATCAGCGATATAACCGATAATCGTATATTTAACTATGTCCAGAATTACCGAAATGGAACCGAAATCATGAATAGAGTGAAAATAAAATTCGATTTGACACATTTCAAGTCCATTCGAAATTTCCGAAAATATTTCGTTTCGGCTCGGAAAACTTTTCGGTTCGGGCATTTTCGGATCTAAAAATTTTCGGAAGAATCAGCCGCATCCGAAAACATGAATCTGGAAATTTCGTGAAAATTCCGAAATTCCGAAACCCGAAACGCACATCCCTACCTGGCACACCCTCCAGACTCGCTACCTGCAAAGATGCTCCCGCACTGCAGAGCGTGCCTGGAGGAAATCCCGCTGTGAAGCTGATTTTGTTCACTTCAAGTTTATTCTCCGGTCATACACCTCTGCCCTCCACTTTGCCAAACAATCCTTCTCATCTCTTATATCTACGCTGTCCTCCAACCCTAAACGGCTCTGGTCCACCTTCAACACCCTCCTCTGCCCACCTGCACCTCCCCCCTCAGCTGCCTTCAGCGCTCAAGACCTGGCAGACTACTTCCTCAGTAAAGCTCTAACTATCAGTAGCAACATCCCAACACAAGATAGTTATCTGCCACCTCCACTCCCAGAGGTCCCCTCTTCCACCCTCTGCCGCTTCCTCACAGCCACTGAGGAGGAAGTCAATTCCTTATTGTCCTCCTCACATCTCACCACGTGCCCGCTCGACCCCCATTCCCTCACATCTAATTCCTCCCCTCTCCTCCTCCCTCACATACATCTTCAACCTATCTCTCTCCACTGGCTCCTTTCCATCCGCCTTCAAACACGCGCTAGTTACCCCTTTACTAAAGAAACCATCCCTAGATCCCAACTCTCCATCCAACTACCGCCCTGTATCCCTGCTTCCCTTCACATCAAAGCTCTTAGAAAAACTAGTCTTCAACCGCCTCTCCCTCTTCCTGTCCTCCAATTCCCTACTTGACCCCCTGCAATCTGGCTTCCGTCCCCTACACTCAACTGAAACTGCCACCAAAGTCACCAACGACCTCCTAACTGCTAAAAAACACGGCCACTATTCTATTCTCATCCTGCTTGACCGCTCGGCTGCTTTTGAAACTGTTGACCACCCCCTCCTTCTACAGACCCTCAACTCTCTGGGTCTCGGTGACACTGCACTCGCTTGGGTTGACTACTATTTATCCAACAGGTCCTTCTGTGTGTCCTTTGCTGGTAACTCCTCCTCTTCATTGCCTCTATCTGTTGGTGTACCTCAAGGCTCTGTCCTTGGTCCTCTGCTCTTTTCCATCTACACCTCCTCCCTGGGCAAAATCATCAACAGCTTTGGCTTTAATTACCACCTCTACGCTGATGACACTCAGATCTACCTCTCTACCCCTGATCTCTCTCCCCCTGTCCTTTCAAAAGTCAGTGACTGTTTATCTGGCATCTCCTCCTGGATGGCCTCCCACCACCTAAAGATCAACATGTCAAAGACTGAGCTCCTACTTATTCCTCCCTCCAATGCCTCCCCACCTCCTGACTTCTCTATCACGGTGGAGGGTATCACCATCTCCCCATCAAACCAAGTTCACTGTCTTGGAGTTACACTTGACTCTGCTCTTTCCTTCATCCCCCACATCAAGTCTCTTTCCTCCTCCGGCCGATACCAACTGCGTAATATTTCCAGAATTCGGCCATTTCTTACCGCTGTCACCACAAAACAACTCATACACGCCCTGGTAATCTCCCGACTCGACTATTGCAATAATCTCTTATCTGGCCTCCCTCTGTCCCGCCTCTCCCCCCTACAATCCATCCTGAACGCCTCCGCCAGGCTAATTCACCTCACCCGCCGCTCTGTCTCTGCCGCTCCCCTCTGTGAGTCCCTTCACTGGCTCCCCATCCACTGCAGAATTAAGTTCAAAATCCTTATCCTTACCTACAAAACCCTCACTAACTCAGCTCCCCACTACCTGTCCTCAATAATCACCAAATACACCCCAGCCCGCTCCCTAAGGTCAAACAGTGACCTGCGCCTAGCTTCTCCCCGCATCACCTCTTCCCATGATAGACTGCAGGATTTCTCACGCGCAGCCCCCACTCTCTGGAACGCTCTCCCTCGTACTGTCAGACTTTCCCCTAACTTCTCTTCCTTCAAACGCTCCCTGAAAACATTCCTATTTAGGGAAGCCTACCACCCAACTCACTGACACAGCCATCAATCACTCTCACCTTACAGTCCTCTCCTCCTGTTTCCAACCCCAACCCTCCCAGATTGTGAGTTCCTACAGGAATAGGGCCCTCATCTCCTCCTGTACGGTTTGTCAAATGTTGTTCAATGTATTGTATTGTAACCCTGTCTATACTGTGCTTATTGTACAGCGCTGCGGAATATGCTGGCGCTTTATAAATAAAGAATAATAATAATAATTATTAAAGTACAATGTGTGTGAAAAAAATAACACAAAAAGTGACTACCTGAAAGTTTGACAGAGCTAGTGCATGGAAAGTGTTAAAATACAACTCTTTGAAGCACCCTAGGGTGTGCCCTTTCTAAAAATATATGGTTTGATGGGGGTAAATTACTTTGGCCGGCTTCAAAAATGTCCCAAATAGGACAGGGGTGCATGATGACGAAATGTGAAAATTCCAAGTTGGAAAACTGAAATGTGCACCCCCCAAATAAGGCCTATTAGCCCCCAAATGACCCGACATACCTATACATGGGTGGTATCAATTTACTCAGAAGATGTTGCTGAACATATTTTGGCCTTGGGTTTTGGCAGTAAACCTTAAAGTTCACAGTACATGTATTCTTAAATTGCGTTAAAAAAAAAAAATCACCAAAACGTTTTTTTTTCTCAAATTTTGGCATAGATTTGTGGTAAAATGGTTTGCATGGAAAGAGTCAAAATACCCCAAGTTTAATACCTTGATTTGTGTACTTTAAAAAAATATGTATATGTGGAGGGTTATTCAGGAATTAGTGACAGATATCAGTGTTACAATGACACTATCACTAGTTTTGAAAATAAACTCTTTGGAAATGGCAAAGTGCTACTTTCACTTATTGTTGCATAAAATAAGGAAAAAAGCGAGGAATATGTAAACATTGGGTATTGCTAAACTCAGAACTAAATTTAGAAACTACTAAGGAATTCAATTTTTTTGACGGTTGTTGATACATAAGAAATTTTGGGGGTCAAAGTTCAAAAAAGTGGTGTTTTTTCAATTTTTGGTCATATTTCACAATGATTTTTATAGTAAATTATATGAAATGATGAAAAAAATGGTATCTTTATAAAGTCCATTTAATGTCGATAAAAACAGTGTAAAATATGTGTGGGTTGCATAAACGAGTAAGAGCAAAAT
Source organism: Leptobrachium leishanense (assembly GCA_009667805.1). NCBI lineage: Eukaryota > Metazoa > Chordata > Amphibia > Anura > Megophryidae > Leptobrachium > Leptobrachium leishanense. The sequence continues at coordinate 342,320,018 of CM019067.1, read as the reverse complement.
TTGTCCTAAACACTAACAGCGCAGAAACGTAAAAACAGCAGCGGTCACTAAAGGACGGATTTGTGTAAAACCGCCCAATCACTAAGGGGTTAAAGGAAAAGCATTTACCGTAATTTGAAACCTCATTTTTTTGTTTTTAAATGTTTCTATACATCCTAGAAATCCACCACTTCACGGGCAGGTTATGGGTGTCAGGGTGGCACCAGGCGTGAGCCGAGGTGGGACCCAAAGTTCAGTATAAATCCCAGGCGCTGGGGTTGAACAGGTTAATGAAGACACTGGATACAATGAAGCAGGTAAATAAGGATATATTGAAACGGTAGCAGATGAAGAACACACAGGTCTCTGGTACAACAGATATGGTGAATGTGCAGCACAGTAATCCAGTGGTCTCTCCAGGTACTGCAGAATGGAGTGCACAGCAATAGAGTAATAAGCACAGTCTCTGGTAGCAGAATGGTACCTGGAACCAACACAGTGGTTTACTTCAGAAACTGGATACTAGAAGGAATAGTCTAGGAAAATAAACAGCAGCAACAGGATCAGGCTTGCAGAGATGTGCAGGAGCTCAGGAAGGAGATCCTCTCAGTAGCAATGCAAGTTGAACAATGCCAGATCGTAGAGGAAAGGGCGTGACCAGGCTTTAAGCAATAACACAGGTATCCAGAGCAAAAGTTAACCCTTGAGTAGGTGCAAACAGTCTCCCAGACTAGCCACAGCATGCTCCAAGGGTTGGGGCATGACAATGGGGACCTCCTAGGCATGATATTTGAAGGAATTTTTCGTTTTTATTTTTAACCCTTATTTCATGGAAAACTCACTGTCCCTTTTAAACTTTTTGTCCTTGTTTCCTGTCCCCCAGGGCACTACCCGGACCCCCATACACCTTTTATGGCAAATATCTAGCATATATGCCCTCTTGGAGGGCACTCCAAAAATCGAACTTTGAGTCCCATTGACTTGTATTGAGTTCGTGTTCGAGCTAGAGTTGGAATTCGAACTTTTGAAAAGTTCGAGTTCGAATGCGAACTGAACTCGGGGTGTTCGGTTTATCCCTAGTCATTAGGATAGCTGGGTCGAAATATAAGCAGGGTCCTCGTACGAAAAATAGGTCAGTAACTTTGTGGCAGCAACAAATGAATCAAGGTAGCAGGCGATGCGGGAAATACACTCCACATCAGGGCGACGAGCAGATACTCGCACCCTGCCTTTAAACCCGGTGTCCCCGTGTAGCGCCTAGAGGCCCTGCCCCCTGGTGCTCCAATCAGCTGGTTGGAAGACCTGGCACCCAGCCAGCTAGCGAAGCTGCCGGGCGCCCGTGTCCCGGCGCAGGGGACGTGAAAGGCTATATACAGAATGCACCTGTAAACATGTAACACAGTCACTATACAGAATGCACCCGTAAACATGTAACACAGTGACTATATACAGAATGCACCTGTAAACATCTAACACAGTGAATATATACAGAATGCACCTGTAAACATGTCCCACACAGCTCACAAGGGCTTGTCAGTGGTCTGCTTTCTAAGTGGGCTATTTTCAAGTGGAGTTTAAAAACAGGAGTTCTACCTGTACTGGTCTGGTTTGTATCTCTAGAGAGAGAGAGAGAAACATCTTGTTTATTTATCCATTTGTTTAAATTTCTCTTTTTGGGGACATATGAAAATAAAAAGAGACAATAGTGCGGACCGTCTCTCATTTTGCAATTCACACAAGTGCTGAATCCACGCTCACATTTGGTGAGCCTTAACCAGGCTTAGGTGGAATAAGCCTCCTGGGTATTTACTTCTTCATTCACAGGAACCCAGTCACCTGGCTACTTATCTTCTCCAAATTTCTCGCATATGCATAAATGACAAGAGAAGACCAATCGAGCCTAGTGTGATTCCGCAAATATTATGGAATTTACAGGAATATTAGCGATATCGTACTCACACTTGATGGAGCCTCCACCCTCTAGGTATATCAGCATATGAGTTATTAATGATAAAACTCATGAAACCTCTCCTCAACGACACAGGAACGGCAGAATAGGAAAAAAGGAATTTATTAAAAACAATATAATATCCAGGACGCGTTTTGTCGCAAAAGACTGACTTCATCAGCTGGAACCAAATATATAAAACCATATCTATCCCCCTGCAGTTTAAATAATACCTTAATTAGTACAAACAGTATTTAGATGTATAAGTCCACCTTTTTCAGTCTCTTTTTGGTCTCTTAGAGTTCTAATACCATCATGCCAGAGTTGAACTGCGTTCCGACCTGAAATGCACAGAATATTGCTGGTCGAGTTCATCCTGCGCATGTGCGTTTCATGCGTTCCACCTTGGAAAGCTACAACTTCCGATCGTATTCGCTTCCGGTCTTCTTTCGCTGTTGTTCTTTTCAGTACGAACGGACCGATCATGTCACAATTCTCCAATGATAGCACCTTCCGTCCCCCTTTTTCTCTCCTCAGCAAGAAGACACATAGCATATTTTATCTGCATAATGCTTAAGAGCCCCACAACCTCTCAGTTATAGTTTCTCATGGTTATCCTCCCGTAATTTGGGTGTAATAATCCATAGATCAGTATTAGGGATGAGCCGAACACCCTCGAGTTCGGTTTGCATTCGAACTCGAACTTTCCAAATGTTCAAATTCGAACTCGATCTCAAACTCAATACAAGTCAATGGGGCTGAAAATTCGATTTTTAGAGTGCCCTCCAAGAGGGCATATATGCTAGATATACGCCATAAAAGGTGTATGGGGGTCCGGGTAGTGCCCTGGGGGACAGGAAACAAGGACAAAAAGTAAAAAAAAAAACATTTTTAAAGGAACAGTGAGTTTTCCATTGTGGCGGAATGGATGTATCCGCCTGCGGTCCTGCTCTATCTGACCCCCTCTTTGGTGTTGCCAAGCCCGACTACCGAGTGGCACGGCACCCGGCGTCTCGAGCGGCTTGGGTAGACGTCTACGTGGCGGTGGAGATCTGGAGAGTAGATGGGGCACCCACGGTGGAAATCCGCCCGACTACCGAGTGGCACGGCACTCAGCGTCTCGAGCAGCGGGTCTACTGACCTTTGGAAGGCTGGAGATGGTCTGCGTGGCGAACCGCGGTTCGGTAGAGTCTCCTTGAAGACGCAGGCACGGCGCTGAGTCGAGGTCCCGATTCGGGGTGGTTGCGGTATCCCGAGGTACCGATTCAAGGTGGCGCAACGGCGCGGCGAATCGATGTTCTGCTGCGGAGTTAGAGTGACCCGTTCCTGGGTGGTGGTAATATATAGCCGGCGTAAAATGACAACACCAGGCGAAGCTGTATGTATCAAACACTCAGATGAACTGACCCTTTTAATGAACAACGCCACTATTTATGATGAAGTACAACAGTCATAATTTGCATACCCATACTAATGAGTAGCCTACCCATACTAATTAGTTATGTCAGTTATTTACAATCAACATTCTTCACATTCTCTTAGCCTTCAACTCACACAACGTTTGTACATCCATTGTTCCAGCACATCAGATTAAACACACACTATCAGAGATCCCTTAAATTAAACATGTAACTAGATAATGGGGAAAATCCCTGACGCATAAATTACACAGCAGCAAAACTTGTTTACTAGCTACAGAAACACGCATTTACCTACCGGAATATAAGTATGTTTTTTAAAACCAAAGCTATGTCATTTCACTCAACCAAACCAAACCAACACCAAACGATGTAAAATATATAAAATCACACGACATAAATGACCACAAGGTCCCCTTAGAAATGTCTTGGGTTTGAGTCCTGGGCTCGCTGCGCCGAGCCTCTTGGGTCATTCCGTGACAGTCCTGCTGGTGCAACGGCACCTAGGAGTCTATGGTGACGCGAATGTCACGAAGGACTGTCTCTGGCTGAGAGTCCTGGGCCATTCCGTGACATCCATGAAATAAGGGTTAAAAATAAAAACGAAAAATTCCTTCAAATATGGTGCCTAGGAAGTCCCCATAACCTGCCCGTGAAGTGGCGGATTTCTAGGATGTATAGAAATATGTAAAAACCCAAAAATGACGGTAAATGCTTTTCTTTTAATCTATCCATAAACAACTGCTTGGGGCGGCAGCCTGTATGAAAAGAGGAGACATTTTCAGACACGCAGAAAAAGTTTAGTTATTTTTTGGCTAAATTATTGTGAAACTTATGCAGGCTTTGGATGAAAGTAATAATAGGTGCTTTAAGGCTGGGGTTAGACTAGCGCACTTTTAACGTGAGTTTAGGCGCACTTAATCACGGCCGCACTAGCAGCAAATGACGCGCAATGACGGCCAATATACGAAGTACGGCCGCACGAAAGTCCGGCCGTGCAACGCAAGTGGAAAATTAATGCATTTTTTCGAGAACGCTGAACCGCTAGTACTGACGTACAGAGTGCGCTGCGTCTGCATAGCGGCGTGTGTGCGTGATTAGGAGACGTCAGACGCTGCTCATGTCCGGCCAGCATAACGTCCAGACACCCAAAGTGTCCTGGTTTGGATCCTTAAAAAAAATAACGCACAAAAATGCGCATCGTATGACCATTTAAGCGCTTTCCGTGAAAAAACACCTCAATGCGTTCGGACGCACTTTTTAACGTTTGCTGCGAAAAATGCGTTCGTTTGACCCTAGCCTAAAATTGGGCCTTTAGCGTTGGCAACAGTGCCGTCACACAGTAACCCCTCTCAGGATATGAATCTGATACAGGCGTCAGTGGCAGTGCACACAAATATTGTGCCTTTGGTGTCAGGCCAGCAAGTGCCATCATACAGTAACCCCTCTGTGGTATTGTGGAAGAGTGCAGGGGTGGACCATGCGGTCAGGGCCGGTGATAGACTATTTTGCACCCTAGGCAAGACCAGCTACTTGCACCCCCCCAAAAAAAAATAAAAATCGACACAACATGAAACTGATAAATTTATTTTTATTTAAGAATAAAGTTTGAAAAGCACCAATAGTAAAGGTAAAATAAATATAAATAAACTGTATTAAACCATTTTAAATTAACTCTATTAAACAAATATAAATTAACGGAAAAAAAAATAAGAGTTGTCACGTAAGTTTCAATTTCAGAAACATCAAAATTTCACTTTGCGTGCCTTATCCTTTGCAAATTTTCATCATGCGTATATATATATATATATATATTGCCCAGGCCAGCTCACATCATGCGTATATATATTGCCCAGGCCCAGGCCAGCTCACATCATGCGTATATATATTGCACAGGCCAAGGCCAGCTCACATCATGCGTATATATATATTGCCCATGCCCAGGCCAGCTCACATCATGCGTATATATATGTATATATATTGCCCAGGCGAGCTCACATCATGCATATATATATTGCCCAGGCCCAGGCCAGCTCACATCATGCATATATATATTGCCCAGGCCAGCTCACATCATGCATATATATATATTGCCCAGGCCCAGGCCAGCTCACATCATGCGTATATATATATTGCCCAGGCCAGCTCACATCTTGTGTATATATAATGCCCAGGCCCAGGCCAGCCCACATCATGTGTATATATTGCCCAGGCAAATCCCCTGGTGGAGATAGGGGGTTCATTTGAACCCCGATATCTCCAGGCAGCTAGGGGGTCATGGAGTGTATCAATCGAAAGGCCTGAGCATGGCCTTTCGAATGATACCCAACATGACCAGGTATAAAGTAAAAAAAAAGAAAAGAAAAACATGTATTTTTTTGTGTGTGTTATTCTTATTAATGCAGCAATATTGTTCACATTTCAATTATAATGTGAATGATGATGCACTAATGATTTTTTTCTATGGGGTGTGTTTGCTACAAATCACGTAATTCCCCCCACAAAATGTAACATGTCCCCATTTCTAATTTTTGTACAAGCGCACCCCATAGAAAACATAACCGCAATCGCTCATGTGCTAAAATGTGAAAAAAACACTTTACACACTGCAGATGATTAAAAATTCAATTGTTATTGCATTTTTTGTCATAATATACAGGCAGGACATGACGTATACATATAAAAATGATATATTAAGAATCTGCGGAGTCTGCCGGAAAGAACGATATCTAATATGTCTGCGTCATTTTATAGAAGGTGGCTTCAAAATTGCTTTTAAACATGATGAGCGAAAGCGGTAAAAATGAGCTGAGCACACAGCAGTGAAATGCAGGGTTAAGGGGTTAAACAGCATATTAGAAGAATATTTAGGATAGAAATTAACACTTCTCAGAAGCACAGGTGTTGTTTGACACATCAGGAGACACACCACACCCTCATTGTACATACAATGTATCAAATTCATTAGACCAGACTAAAAACACCTGTTTTCGCCGTTTAAAACACAGGTCATTTAGAGGTGAGAATCTTTGCACTTAGACATTAGTTTTTAATTCAATATCTAATAAACCGTTGCTTATATTCTGCAGTAAAGAGTCTCTTTATTTCTAGATTTTTTAGTATTTTTTAAGCATTTTTTATACTCTTTTCAAAATTTTTATTTTTTTTGCAAACTCGAACCGAACAAGGCAAAAAAGTTCGAAGTTTGCGAACTTGCGAACGGCCAAAGTTCGAATCGAACTCCGAACTGATCGAACCGAACAGCTCATCCCTAATCAGTATAACTCAAGTACATTATTCTATAATTGTACATAACGTGCTACTCTCAATATACCTTTACCATTATGCACTATTCTTAATCTAATTTATATCCAGTGCATTACAACCCCTAATATGGTGTTCTTTAACCCTTTCGCTGCGGAGGACGCACCCAGTGCGTCCACCCGCAGGTAGGGTTCCTTGCGGAGGATGCGCTGAGCGCGTCCTCCATTTGGGGCCAGCGATCGGCCGGGTTCCGGCCGATCGCTGTGCCCCCCGGTGCGGGCTGACATCCTCGATGTCAGCCCAGCACCGGAACCGCCGCCAGCCTAATTAGATGTCATTGCGGCGGCGCGATGACATCTAATTCAGGCGCCCCCCACGCATGTGCAGAGGAGGCGCCTGAAAGGGAGGGGGGGAGGTCCATCGGACCTCTCTCCTTCCCGATCGCCGGCGTGCAGGGGGGTTAATCCAGGCACCATTTGGAAGGGCACAGCCTGCCGTTCCTAACGGTACCTGGAATTAACCCCATGGGGGCCGGATCACGAATCGGCGCCGAAAAGCGCCGGTTCGTGATCCTTTCCCGGAGCTGGCCGACATCTTGGATGTCAGCAAAGCTTCCGGGAATGCCCCCTGAGGACTGGCGTCATCGTGCATAGCACGATGACGCCAGTCCTGGAGTTAACCCCTAACTGCCACCAATGGTAAAGATAGGGGGTTCCAATGAACCCCCTATCTCCCGATCCGTGGCAGTTAGGAGTTAATGTTTGATATTGTTGCATCGGCCAGAGCATGGCCGTTCCAACAATACCAAACATGACCATGAAAAAAGTTTTTTAAAACAAATAAAAAATAAAAATAAAAAAATATTTTAAAAAAAATTATAAAAAAATAAACAAGTTTTTTTTCTTTTTTTTGGTTCGTTAATGCAGCAATATTGTTCCCATTTCAATTATAATGTGAACAATGATGCTGCACTAACGATTTTTGTATGCGGTGCATTTGTTAAAAATCGCTTAATTTTCCCCAAAAAAAATGTAACGAGACCCCATCTCTAATTTTTTTAACAAGCGCACCCCATACAAAATATAACCGCAATTGCTCGCATGTTAAAATGTGAAAAAAAAACACTTTACACGTTGTAAATTATTGAAAATTCATATTCTATTGCATTTTTTGTTATAATATACAGACAGGACATAACGTATGCATATAATAATGACATATTATGAATCTGCCGAGTCTGACGGAAAGAACGATATATAATATGTCTGGGTCATATACTAAAATAAGCCTTCAAAACACGTTTAAACATGATGAGCAAAACTGGTAAAAATGACTTCAGCACAGAGGTGGGAAAAGCCTCAGCAGCGAAAGGGTTAATTATACTTTATTGATGTATCCTCCTATTATAATTAAATCCTATAAATTCCCCTCATATAAGTGTACCTATAGTGTCCTATCGTTAAATTTTATGTGACCATTAAGAAAGTGAATAATCTAATATTCTATAATAAATCTCTTTTTAGATTTTAAATTGATGTAAATTCCATATTGATAAGGAATAATTATCCTTGTTCTCCTGTTGTCTGGAATTATCTCAGCCATTAGCTCTCATTTATTTCCTTGTACCCGGCCGGGCCTTTTCCTTGTTCAGAGTTGTAGAAAGCATATTCCCAATGTATACATTGATTATGAGAAATGAATTGAGCTCAAGACGCTGATGTTCACATCTCTTATTCAATATCTGCTGGTTTCACAGTTTTCACAGAGTTAAATACAGAAATACACGTCAGACTTAAGACCCTCAAATACAGAATTGGATAAGCTTTAGGCGCATTTTCCAAATTGTCTCAGACAAAGAACTTAGATAACAATACATCCTGTTACACCTAATCAATGATCAGTTCCTTACATCAAAGAGAGCTTCTAGGCCGGTAAATTTAAAGTCTTTGTCTCAAAAGGCCACAAGGATGTGACTTAATGCCTCCTTCCTCAATAAATGCTGGATGCCATAATTGATGATCCTTCAAGGATTGAGGCAGGTGTTCAACATCTGTTTCCTACTCTGACCCAAAAGACTCCTCAGATACAAAGAGTTTATCTGAGGATCAATTTGATATAAGAATACGCATTCATAGAAAGATTAAAATATTCCTCAACAGTTCCCCTATTTTATTCCAAGGGAATAACATCATAATTTTAATCTTATAATATTGCAATAGTAGAAGAAAAAAAGAATAGAAAAAATCTGTATTTATCTGTAATATTTTCCTGATTACAAGACAGTCTCATAACACATCGATTCATCTGTAGCACCACCGCTCATCAGCCTCTGTATAAAAACTTTAATGGTCTGTAAAAGAATAATAGTCATAATGAAGATGCAGTGATTTGCTCTGTATAAAAATCTTCGTCCAAAGGACACTTGAAGTGACAAAGAATAGTGACAAACCAACATGGCTTGATTGTTTTCACTGGTTTATACCAGCTTGTCTTCGTACCTTGCTCCTTGGATGTCAAGCAGGTGAAAGAAGTCGGTGGTATTCCTTTGACAAAGTGCTTGATTGCATTTTACCTGTGTCTTAGCATTGACTCAGGTGCGCACTTGAAAATCTCCATGATCCTCTGATGATAGTCACTGTGTCCTTATAATCTTCAGACTTACAAGTCCCACAATGATGACAATGAAAGTATACCGGTACATCAATAAAAATATGGAAAGAGGACTGAGAGGGTGTGTCTACACACATAAATCCTCATGCATTCAGACATGAAACTGAAAAAAATAAAAAGTTAGTTTTTGTAAAGAAAAATACACAGATAACACATCTCCTAATTTATGACCAGGCCAAAATCAAAAATAATATTCCCCAAACCTTGACTAAAAGCATAGATATTACTCCATATCTCTTCCCTCGAAGGTTTTATTTCTAAAAACGTAATGAAACTCTAACTCTGCCGCCAAAGCACTGACGTGCGCATTCTCCCATTTTTAAAACTCCGTTAACCTGTGACCAATTAAAACGAAAAGAAAAATTGTTACAAAACAACTCTTATAATACTCTCTAATAATTTTATGTTTTAAATTCAGGGCTAATAACGTTATCAATCCAAGCGCATAACTTGGACACATCACACTGTTTTTTTTTGTTTTTGTTTTAAAAGTAGCACTCCTTTTAACTCTTTCTTTTCAGAGTGCAAATAGCTCAACATGAAAGGGGTTAACAGTCAGGCTATATATCACATTGTATAATACTTTAGTTTTCCCTTTGGTTTAGTTTTATATATAAAGGGTTAATGGGCATGCGTTATTCCTGACACTGTATTACTTTACCAGGAAGGATACATTACTTTACCAGGAATTGATATTTCTCTCGCCCTCAAGCATATTCTGGGTGCAAGAACATCAAGGTTTCCCTTAACAAATGGCATTTTAGGGGTTAATAGGAATGCTATGTATCACTATGTTGTAATTACAATGTTTCCCCCTGGTGATATTGTGGCATGTGAGGGGTTAATGGCAATTACATATTTAAATGGTTAGGTTTTTTTTTAATTAAATGTTTGCATGGCCACCATATCTCTCTAAGTACCCAATCCTAAAATAGAGTCTTAAATCATATAACCCAACCAAAAACTGAACATCAGACCCACTAAGTTAACTTTAAACCTCAGGGTGCGAGAAAAAAGAAATCTCAATGAAATGTAGCACATTGGGATAAATCCAAATGCCAAACGAAAACGTAAAAACTCTAGCAATGCCTCATCAATCATGCTGCCCAAACTGAATACATGTATTAAAATCCCTGTTAATTACTTTTAATTGCAATATTCATGGTTCGCCTAAACTCTTAGACCCAAATTTAAAAATATATCCGAGCATGATAAAAAAAAAAATAACATACCCAATAATTAATTTCTTTGAAGAACCACATACAGATACTTAAGAACAGTGAAACATAGTTTGCCACTTCACCAAGTTATACAATCACGTAATTAAAACCATCAATAAAATAATATAACCACTTGATGGACATATTATAGCTTGAGCTTTCTGTAAACAAATGTCATCTGGAGTTACTTCGTCAAAGTGAAAGATCTTGAAAATGCATATGGTTTTTTTTTTTTTCTTAAAATGAAACAATGGTGTAGTTGTAGAGTAGATAAAGAATCATGTGACACGCTTTGCTGGTGCAAACTCTGACAAAATCTTCTTGGATTTAATGAATAACCTTTCTTATAAGATGTATCAACTGTGACGTAAAACCTTGATGGAACTTGTGATTTAAAATGTAGATCCTTGATAATTCAATCTTTGCACCGTATCAGCTGTATAAATTGGCAATAAGTAACAAAAACTTGCTTGAAGATATAGATCATTCTGCTAGCATTCAGCCATCAGTAAATATTCTTATCGCAGAGCCTTGATCTCTAAGCGTATCAAAATCTTTGGCTATAGCAAACATTGTATTCTGGAAATAAAAACTTTAAAGCACATGTTAAGATAATCATATATTAGTTTCAGATCTTATCAATTGTTTACGTGCACAGATCCCCAATTAACAATGACCAAACTAATCAAATGTTTTCTGAAAAGAAAACAAATCCGTGCTACGCTTTCTACTCCAAAACATCTCTTATAAATTCCTTATTAAAAAAAAATTTCTTCCTATTGCCTTCAATACTAATTAATCCATCCAATTTCCATTTCGAATTACTACATACTGTTAAATCTTTTCTCTCAGTCCCTCTCTTTTTTTTAAAAAAAAAAATGCTTCAGGGCAAAAGCTGCTCACAGCCCACAATCAGAGAAAAGAAAAACAAAAGAAAAAAACTTGATACTTAAAGTTACAAGGATTATTTCAACACATGCAAGGATTCCATTCTATTAGAAGTCATTTAGTAGATTAGGTGTGAAAAATCTCATGCAAGTACTGAAAAGAAGCCTGGGCACATCGCACATACCATCACTCCCAGCACACACATCGATTGTGCCTGTGCCCCATTCAAAAACCACTCTGAAACACCACGCCACACTAGAAAAATCAGCATCATCTCACATTACCATAGAACAAATCTAATTCATACTCCTGAAACAAATGCACACACAGACAACATCACACCAAATTCAAGAACTCCAAATCCAGCTTCTCTTCATCCTGACACAAAAACGAAACACATAATAAATTAAACTAATGCTATATTATAGGTCTAGCAAACCCTTTATTTGTGGCAGCCATTATGTATTCCGATTTATGTGCAAGATAAGATACACCATCATAACGCACTAATAAACAGCAATGCAGTCATCCTATACATATATACACACTGACACAGCCCATTTCCACTAGCAAGCAAACAAAAGACAACATACGAAAAACATACGCAGGGTACTGCAAACATACACATATCATCCTAATCCTGAAATACCAATATTGTAATTATAGCATCCATAAAAACTGTGTATGAGTTGATCAATTAGGGGCCAATCAAATATTTACCTAACAGCCTCAATTAAATAAAGACAAAGGAGGTTGTTTATAAACTAAAACATCTAAGCCCTATGTGAGGATTGAAACTAGTCTGCGGCTCATATTAAACGTCCACAGTTCATATGGTGTTGTTTTAAAATTCAAGTGAAGAAAAATCCATGAGATCAAAGAAAGAAAAATAGAAGATAGACCAGAAATATGAAAATAAGAAAATCTCACCCTTATTGAAATTACGTGATTTGATCAGACTCAAAAATACACAGAAATATGGTAATGCAACAAAACAATATAACCATCAATACAACAATATAAAACACTCAATGAAGCTTCACATAACAAAACAAAAACAAACAAACACAAAACACAAAGGGAGGAATATGATTTCTACAAGTCCATCTGTATATCTCTTTCCATATAGAGAAAGCCTCGGGGGACACTAACCTCCAACTCTGGGCTTGAGCACATGTGAGCTAAACACAATGTCTTGTATACAGTAGTTTGGGACTCGATACTCAAACTAATAACATCAGAGAGCTCCATTCCTTATGACTAAGACAAAACCAGAATCTACATCATGACACGTGGATAAGCCAACAGGATAAAGAGGCAAGCAATACAAAAATATATTTGCTTACCTATTTATTACAGTCTGTCGCCCAGCTTCTGGCACCAATTGATAAGGAATAATTATCATGGTTCTCCTGTTGTCTGGAATTATCTCAGCCATTGGCTCTCATTTACTTCCTTGTACCTGGCCGGGCCATTTCCTTGTTCAGAGTTGTAGAAAGCATATTCCCGATGTATACATTGATTATGAGAAATGAATTGAGCTCAAGACGCTGATGTCCCATCTCTTTACTACAATTCAATATCTGCTGGTTTCACAGTTTTCACAGAGTTAAATACACGTCAGACTTAAGACCGCCCCTCAAATACAGAATTGGATAAGCTTTAGGCGCATTTTCCAAATTGTCTCAAAGAACTTAGATAACAATACATCCTGTTACACCTAATCAATGATCAGTTCCTTACATCAAAGAGAGCTTCTAGGCCGGTAAATTTAAAGTCTTTGTCTCAAAAGGCCACAAGGATGTTGACTTAATGCCTCCTTCCTCAATAAATGCTGGATGCCATAATTGATGATCCTTTTCAAGGATTGAGGCAGGTGTTCAACATCTGTTTCCTACTCTGACCCAAAAGACTCCTCAGATACAAAGAGTTTATCTGAGGATCAATTTGATATAAGAATATGCATACATAGAAATATTAAAATATTCCTCAACACATATATTGGATTATAGTTTTTATGTGTGTTATTCATTAGCTTATAAACATATAACAATTTATTCAATTATTTAGATATTAATTTCTAACTAGTTCAGGTCCAATAACTACTTGTATTAAATATCACATGTGTATACCTATATTATCTCATTATTAATGTGAATTTATTTTTGTATTATTTATATTGTGAACTATCTATTGGTCTCGTATATATCTCTATTTAGTGTATATCTATAGTGTCAATTATGTGTAAATAATTTTGGATAATGATTATTATAAATTAAGTGTATCTATGGGTAAACTATCTACCAACTGATACCTATATGTCTACTATTTTTTAATGTGTAGTGAATACTTATTGGACCGTGATATCTATATAAAATCTTTTTTAATTTTAGTGTTCGATCTCATCTTCAAACTAAATTCTGTATTTCATAATAATGGATCTCCATGAAAATCTATAAAAAATGAGTAATCTCGAAATCTGTGTTCAATCCACCGGTGCCATAGTGCCCCACTCGTATATAAACCGCATTTCTTCTTTAAAGTAATGAATACAACCATCAATCACTCTCACCTTGCAGTTCTCTCCTCCTGTTTCCAACCCCAACCCTACTAGATTGTGAGTTCCTATGGGAATAGGCCCTCATCTCAAGGGATGAGCGAACACCCCCGTGTTCGGTTCGCATTCGAACTCAAACAATTTCGAAAGTTCCAGTTCGAACTCGAACACGAACCAAACTCAATGCAAGTCAATGGGACTCAAAAGTTCGGTTTTTAGAGTGTCCTCCAAGAGGGCATATATGCTAGATATTTGCCATAAACGGTGTATGGGGGTCCGGGTAGTGCCCTGGGGGACAGGAAACAAGGACAAAAAGTTTTAACAAAAAATTTTTAAAGGGACAGTGAGTTTTCCATGAAATAAGGGTTAAAAATAAAACTGAAAAATTCCTTCAAATATCGTGCCTAGGAGGTCCCCATAAACTGCCCGTGAAGTGGCGGATTTGTAGGTTGTATAGAAACATTTAAAAACAAAAAAATTACATTTCAAATGACAGTCAACGGTTTTCCTTTAATCTATTCATAAACAACTGCTTGGGGCGGCAGCCTATTAAAAGAGGAGACCTTTTAGGACCCGCAGAACAAGTTTAGTGATTTTTTGGCTAAATTATGTTGAAACTTATGCAGGCTTTGGATTAACCCCTTCCCGACCGCTGACGTACCCTGTACGTCCTGTGTTCGGGTCTCCCTTAGACCCGATGACGTACAGGGTACGTCAGCGGCGCCAAATCCCCCTCCCGCCCGATACTCACCTCCCTCGTCGGATCCCACGTCGATCTGACAGGGAGGAAGCCTGCCCATGTGATTTACATGGGCAGGCGAGGCTGATGACATCGCCACGCTGCGTGGTGACGTCATCAGAAGGTGCCCCCATGTGTTTCAATGGAGGGGAGGGGGGGGGCTCCTTCGGAGCCCTCTATCTCCCCAACCATTGAAGCTAGGGAGATGCCGTTTGCACCGCTGGAGAGGGAGAGCCTCCCCTTTCCAGCGGTGTATGGCATTAACAGTTTCGCCGCCGGATCGCTTTTCGGCGCCAATTGGCGCCAAAACGCGATTCAAACCTGGAGGGGGCTGACATCTTGGATGTCAGCCAAGCCTCCAGGTCCCCCCCCACCCACTGACAACCTCACCATATGTGTGAGGATGTCAGTGGGCCAGTTAACCCTCTAGCTGCCATGTAGAGATAAGGGGATCCTAAGGATCCCTTTATCTCCCGATCCATGGCAGCTGGATGGTCATATTTGCCATCATTTGAAAGGCCTGATCATGGCCTTTCAAATGATACCAAACATGACCAGGTTTGGTTTAAAAAAAAAATTAAAAAAAAAAAATTATAATAAAAAAATTAAATAAAATAAAAAAATGTGTTTTTTTTAAAAAAAATTTGTCTGGGGGGGTTTAATTAAATAGGACCTAGGCTGTCATCTTAAAATAATTAGCACAAAATGGTCAGAATGAGCGCAGCGCACATAGGTGAACTGGCTCAGCAGTGAAAGGGTTAAAAGGTAAAAAAATGTAAAAATTGGGTATTTCTATTCTCGGGATAAAATTTGGAAACTATTTAGCCGGGGTCTTTATTGGTGGTTGTAGCTTTAGGGGATTAAATTACGAAAAAGTGTGTTTTTACCATTTTTTTCATCATATTTCATATTTTTTTTATAGTAAATTATTGGATATGATGGAAATAATGGTATTTCTAGAAAGTCCATTTAATGGCGGGAAAAAGGGTGTATAATATGTGTGGGTTGAATAAACGAGTAAGAGGAAAATTTGACCTAAACTCTAACAGCGCAGAAACGTAAAAACAGCAGCGGTCACTAAAGGACGGATTTGTGTAAAACCGCCCGGTCACTAAGGGGTTAAAGTAACAATAGGTGCTTTAAAATTGGGCCTTTAGTGTCGGCAACAGTGCTGTCACACCGTAACCCCTCTGTGGTATTGTGGAAGAGTGCAGGGTTGGACCCTACAATTCAAAACATTAAAATTATATAAATCTGGCACAGGCGTCAGTGCTAGGGATGAGCTGTTCGGGTTCGGACGGTTCGGGGTTCGACCCAAATTTAGCCTGTTCGGGCGGATCGCGAACCCCGAACATTTCCGGGTGTTCGCCGCATGTTCGACCACAATGGGCCACAATGCATTTTCCCACTGCCTGAAGCTCGTAATTGGCTACAGTCTTGCACCTGACCACAGGTCTGGTGCAAGACTGGTTGAACACTATGCCAATCACCGCTCAGAGTCCAGATTGGGCAAATTTTGCCCAATCATGGGCTCACAGAGCTAAATCCCGCAGCACACTATATAAGGTTTCAACGCGTCGATTCTGCACGCATTTCAGAGGAGATTTCAAAGAAGATAGTTGTGTGTTGTTACTGCCGGTCTGCCACGCTACTGGGGGGGTCTGGGGGGTCTCATTTCGACCAAATATCAGGGAATTTAGGTGATGTGTGTCTTGTCACTGTGCCAGCAAGTTTTTTTGGGGTTTACAACTTTATTTAAAACATTTGTGAATTGAGGTGATTTTCTGGGTCTTGTCACTGTGACTCACTGTGCCAGCAAGTCTTTTTGGGTCTCATTTATACCAAATATCATTGAATTTAGGTGATGTGTGTCTTGTCACTGTGCCAGCAAATCTTTTTGGGGCTCACTAATTTCTTTAAAAAACTTGGGAATTAAGGTGATCTTCTGTGTCTCGTCGTCACACAGCCAGCAGTTTTTTTTGGGGCTCACTAATTTCTTTAAAACACTTGGGAATTAAGGTGATCTGTGTCTCGTCATACAAAAAGTACCACGCTGTATTTTGGGGCTCACTAATTTCTTTAAAACACTTTGGAATTAAGGTGATCTTCTGTGTCTCGTCACACAGCCAGCAATTTTTTTTGGGGCTCACTAATTTCTTTAAAACACTTGGGAAATAAGGTGATCTGTGTCTCGTCATACAAACAGTACCACTCTGTATTTTGGGGCTCACTAATTTCTTTAAAACACTTGGGAATTAAGGTGATCTGTGTCTCGTCATACAAAAAGTACCACTCTGTATTTTGGGGCTCACTAATTTCTTTAAAACACTTGGGAATTAAGGTGATCTGTGTCTCGTCATACAAAAAGTACCACGCTGTATTTTGGGGCTCACTAATTTCTTTAAAACATTTGTGAATTAAGGTGATCTGTGTCTTGTCATACAAAAAGTACCACGCTGTATTTTGGGGCTCACTAATTTCTTTAAAACACTTGGGAATTAAGGTGATCTTCTGTGTCTCATCACACAGCCAGCAATTTTTTTTGGGGCTCACTAATTTCTTTAAAACACTTGGGAAATAAGGTGATCTGTGTCTCGTCATACAAACAGTACCACTCTGTATTTTGGGGCTCACTAATTTCTTTAAAACACTTGGGAATTAAGGTGATCTGTGTCTCGTCATACAAAAAGTACCACTCTGTATTTTGGGGCTCACTAATTTCTTTAAAACACTTGGGAATTAAGGTGATCTGTGTCTCGTCATACAAAAAGTACCACGCTGTATTTTGGGGCTCACTAATTTCTTTAAAACACTTGTGAATTAAGGTGATCTGTGTCTTGTCATACAAAAAGTACCACGCTGTATTTTGGGGCTCACTAATTTCTTTAAAACACTTGGGAATTAAGGTGATCTTCTGTGTCTCATCACACAGCCAGCAATTTTTTTGGGTCTCACTAATTTCTTTAAAACACTTGGGAATTAAGGTGATCCGTGTCTCGTCATTCAAAAAGTACCACGCTGTATTTTGGGGCTCACTAATTTCTATAAAACACTTGGGAATTAAGGTGATCCGTGTCTCGTCATACAAAAAGTACCACGCTGTATTCTGGGGCTCACTAATTTCTTTAAAACATTTGTGAATTAAGGTGATCTGTGTCTCGTCATACATACAGTACCACGCTGTATTTTGGGGCTCACAAATTCTTTAAAACACTTGTGAATTAAGGTGATCTGTGTCTCGTCATTCAAAAGTACCATGCTGTATTTTGGGGCTCACTAATTCTTTAAAACATTTGTGAATTAAGGTGATCTGTGTCTCGTCATACATACAGTACCACGCTGTATTTTGGGGCTCACAAATTTCTTTAAAACACTTGTGAATTAAGGTGATCTGTGTCTCGTCATTCAAAAAGTACCATGCTGTATTTTGGGGCTCACTAAT
Source organism: Leptobrachium leishanense (assembly GCA_009667805.1). Lineage (NCBI taxonomy): Eukaryota > Metazoa > Chordata > Amphibia > Anura > Megophryidae > Leptobrachium > Leptobrachium leishanense. The sequence goes on along the minus strand of CM019067.1, from coordinate 342,301,893 downwards.
TTCTTTAAAACACTTGTGAATTAAGGTGATCTGTGTCTCGTCATTCAAAAAGTACCACGCTGTATTTTGGGGCTCACTAATTTCTTTAAAACATTTGTGAATTAAGGTGATCTGTGTCTCGTCATACATACAGTACCACGCTGTATTTTGGGGCTCACAAATTTCTTTAAAACACTTGTGAATTAAGGTGATCTGTGTCTCGTCATTCAAAAAGTACCATGCTGTATTTTGGGGCTCACTAATTTCTTTAAAACATTTGTGAATTAAGGTGATCTGTGTCTCGTCATACATACAGTACCACGCTGTATTTTGGGGCTCACAAATTTCTTTAAAACACTTGTGAATTAAGGTGATCTGTGTCTCGTCATTCAAAAAGTACCACGCTGTATTTTGGGGCTCACTAATTTCTTTAAAACACTTGGGAATTAAGGTGATCCGTGTCTCGTCATTCAAACAGTACCACGCTGTATTTTGGGGCTCACTAATTTCTTTAAAACACTTGGGAATTAAGGTGATCTGTGTCTTGTCATACAAAAAGTACCACGCTGTATTCTGGGGCTCACTAATTTCTTTAAAACATTTGTGAATTAAGGTGATCTGTGTCTCGTCATACATACAGTACCACGCTGTATTTTGGGGCTCACAAATTTCTTTAAAACACTTGTGAATTAAGGTGATCTGTGTCTCGTCATTCAAAAAGTACCATGCTGTATTTTGGGGCTCACTAATTTCATTAAAACACTTGTGAATTAAGGTGATCTGTGTCTTGTCATACAAAAAGTACCATGCTGTATTTTGGGGCTCACTAATTTCTTTAAAACATTTGTGAATTAAGGTGATCTGTGTCTCGTCATACATAAAGTACCACGCTGTACTTTGGGGCTCACTAATTTCTTTAAAACACTTGTGAATTAAGGTGATCTGTGTCTCGTCATACAAAAAGTACCACGCTGTATTTTGGGGTTCACTAATTTCTTTAAAACACTTGGGAAATAAGGTGATCTGTGCCTCGTCATACAAAAAGTACCACGCTGTATTTTGGGGCTCACTAATTTTTTTAAAACACTTGGGAATTAAGGTGATCTTCTGTGTCTCATCACACAGCCAGCAATTTTTTTTGGGGCTCACTAATTTCTTTAAAACACTTGGGAATTAAGGTGATCTGTGTCTCGTCATACCTACAGTACCACGCTGTATTTTGGGGCTCACTAAATTCTTTAAAACACTTGGGAATTAAGGTGATCTTCTGTGTCTCGTCACACAGCCAGCAATTTTTTTGGGGCTCACTAATTTCTTTAAAACACTTGGGAATTAAGGTGATCCGTGTCTCGTCATTCAAAAAGTACCACGCTGTTTTTTGGGGCTCACTAATTTCTTTAAAACACTTGGGAATTAAGGTGATCCGTGTCTCGTCATTCAAAAAGTACCACGCTGTTTTTTGGGGCTCACTAATTTCTTTAAAACACTTGGGAATTAAGGTGATCTGTGTCTTGTCATACAAAAAGTACCACGCTGTATTTTGGGGCTCACTAATTTCTTTAAAACATTTGTGAATTAAGGTGATCTGTATCTCATCATACATACAGTACCACGCTGTATTTTGGGGCTCACTAATTTCTTTAAAACACTTGTGAATTAAGGTGATCTTCTGTGTCTCATCACACAGCCAGCAATTTTTTTTGGGGCTCACTAATTTCTTTAAAACACTTGTGAATTAAGGTGATCTGTCTCTTGTCACTGGCTGACAGCTATCAGTGTGTCTCACTGAGTTATACCAGAGTTATTTAAATCTTTATACCAGAGTTGAATCAGAGTTCTGTATATATTAATCTATATATCACTCACCATGTCTGAAAGAACAAAAAGGACAGGCAGATGCTCCCAGCCACAGATTAGAGGGCAAGCAGCCCCTGTGTCGGGAGGCTGTGTCTCTGGTCGTGGTGGATGTGGTGCATCCTCTGCAGGGGCATGCTTGTCCTTTCTAACTGGTGCTGGCCATCTTAAGCAGCAGCAACATACAGAGGACTTGGTGGATTGGCTAACCAGGCCATCCTCATCCTCCGAGTCCTCTGCCAGCCAGGCTTGTAGTGCTTTACAGTCCACCTCAGCTGCCAAAGCATCTAATGCAGCCTCCATGTCCACAGCTACTCCTGCCATAGCCTCGCTATCACACACGGAGGAGTCAGCTGAATTGTTTGACTACAATGAGAGTGACATGCTGCTTGAGGATGCGCAGCAAGTACAGTGCTCTGATTCAATCTCTGAGGTTGAGGAAGGGAGTATACTCAACCTAGAGGAAGGGGGTGCCAGTGATGACACACAAATAACTGGCACTCATGTTGCCCCAGCAGCTGCAGCATACTGCCAAGTTGGCTCCAGTGATGAGGAGATGGGGGTGAAGATGACATTGATGATGATGAGGTCACTGACTCCACCTGGGTGCCAGATCGAATTGAGGAATCAAGTGAGGAGGAGGGGGAGATGGAGGAGGTACAGCAAACATGAGGCACAACATCCTCTGTGACCAACCGTAGCACTAGCCAGTCCAAGGCATCAATTGTCAGAGCTGCTCCGGTGCAGAGCGCTGTTGTCTCAAAGAACACATGCAGGAAATCTGCTGTCTTGGAGTTCTTTAAGAACTGTGCAGCAGACCCCAGCGTTGCTATTTGTAATCTATGTCAGAGGAGGCTGAAGTGTGGGATAAACACCGGACACTTGGGTACCACGTGTCCCAGTAGCTGAAGATTTACGCAGTCAGATTACATTGCTGCAGCTGCTGCAGCGAAAGAAAAAAATATAGTCCCAACCATCCCCAAGCACAGCGTCTAAATGCCAGCTTAGCAAAATTACTCTCACTGCAGCTGCTGCCTTTCCAGCTGGTGAACTCTGCTCCCTTCCATGAATTTGCTGAATGCACTGTACCACAGTGGCAGGTTCCAAAACGCCATTACTTTTCACGCAAGGCCATTCCAGCACTATACCAGCACGTGGAAGACAATGTTATCCAGTCATTGGGAAAGGCAGTCAGCAGCAAGGTGCTGGGAGGGATCCAAGACGGGGCTCTGTATTGGAGCTTGTTCATCCACCATGCCTCCAGAAAGCTGCTTTTATGAGGTCTGTCTGCTCCACCACCACCACCTCTTCCTCCTTCTCCTCTGTCTCTGGCGAAGTGGCAGTTAAACCGACGCCTGAAAGGGTCTACGCAATGGCTCAAGCAAAATGATGCCATACTGTGCTTGAGCTGGTTTGTTTAGGGGACAGGAGCCACACCGGGCCAGAAATTTTGTCAGCTCTGCAGGGGCAGGTGCAGAGATGGTTAACAACACGTCAGCTTGAGCTGCGAATGATCATCTGCGATAATTGCAGCAACCTTCTCTCCGCCCTACGCAAGGGTAAATTGACGCATGTGAGAATTTCACCTTCCCACAAACCGTCTGATCTGTGACATGCCCACCAGGTGGAATTCAACATTAGCAATGCTGCAGCGTCTGCACAAGCAGCAGAGGGGCATCAACGAGTACCTGTGTGAGTATGGCACAAGGACAGGTTCAGGTCAACTTTTTTTTTTTTCCCCCCGCAGTGGCTGATGATCAAGGATGCATGCACTGTACTATCACCATTTGAGGAGGCAACGAGGATGGTGAGCAGGGACAGTGCATGCATCAGTGACACAATTCCTTTAGTGTTCCTACTGGAGCACACTCTGCAGGGAATTATAGATTTGGCTCAAGAGGCAGAGCAGCGGGAGGAAGAGGAGGCCTTCCCTAGCTCTCAAGGCCCCAGTCTTTCCACAGACAGCATTCCAGCGGGTCCTACTCAGATCAGACAGGAGGAGGATGAGGAGGAGGAGGACTATTTAAGTAGTGGGGGCATTGAAGGTGGGGATTCCTCAAGGCAGGGTTTTGTGTGCCCAGAAACAGAAGGGCTTGTGCATGGCTGGGAGGAGGAAGTGCACGATACGGTCATCCTCATTGACCAGGAAGACTCGGCAGCTAATGCCACCTCCAACCTACGCTGCATGGGCTCCCTAATGATGCAAAGCCTGCTAAAGGACCCCAGGATTCGTGCTATCAAGGAGAGGGATCATTACTGGTTGGCAACCCTTCTTGATCCACGATACAAGGGGAAAGTTGCAGAGCTCATCCTGCCCGCACAGAGGGAGCACAGGATGACAAAATCTTCATTCTTTTTACACATAGGCACAATCGGGGAGGCCCATTCACTGCAGCACATTCTGGAAATGATCCCACGGTTCTCTAGACACATCAATTCCGCTTCAACACCAGCTTTAAGTGCAAAAGGTACAGTCCGTGCCTTAAAATATTTTGGAACCGCATTTTCCCTCATGTTAAGGGACATTTGCCATCCCTTATCAGTCCCCAAAGTATCATCAAAAACCGGAGCAAACTTCCTCTGCAAGTCCTGTATCCAAGCTGAAACCGCAGGTAATGTCTGTAAGGCGTGGCAAGCATTATACTTTATGTCTGGCATTCCCAATTTATGAATCTATTCTCTTCCAAATAGTGGAGGACCCCCAGACTTCATAATATGTAACGTCAGCTTTTCCAAGCGTTCATTTAACTGCACTCTCACATGTACACTTCCCAGAGGGGTTAATACTTCCTTTGAATAAGTCTGTAGAAGAACAGCTGTCTTAATCACTGGAACATTTACTTTTAATCTCCGCCAGTCTTGCTCAGTAATCACAGAAACAGCCGCTCCCGTGTCCAGGTCCATGGTCAAATATTTCCCTTCAATCTTCACTGGAACAGAAATGGCTGAATAAGCTGAATCCATCTTATAAAGTGTTACTGTTTGAATGGGAATGTTGCGTCTGAGTCACCTGAGGAGTCTTGGAGCTGGATTTGATATGCTCTCTTCTGAAGCAATTTATGCGGCTTCCCTTCATGCACCGTCCCTTTCTTACAGACCCTTTTAATATGCCCTTTATGTTCACAGGAGTGACAAATGGCATTGCGGAGATGACATGAGTGAGATTCATGTGAAGTCACCCCACATCGATAACATCCATTTTCGGGCTCTTCATGCACTGTCCTTTGACGTAAGGAATTGTACTGTTTATTCCACTTGTTACGCTCCCTGGTATCAGTCTTTTGCCTCCTATGCAAAGCATCAGCTTCTCTGGTGACGTGTTCCATGATGCTAGCGATATCCATAGCTTTGTGTAAGGTCAGCTCTTTCTCGGTAAGAAGTCTCTTAATCATAGCTTCACACTATAACCCCATCACAAACTGGTCTCTGAGGGCTGTGACTAAATACTCCCCAAACTGACAGGTACTTGCCAGCTTCCTGAGAGCGGAGACAAAGGAGGAGACGCTTTCTCCAGGCTCCTGATGTCTTTTATAAAACGTCCGTCTTTCAGCAATTTCAATTGGCTGTGGCTGATAGTGGGCCCGCAGTAAAGCAACCAACACAGCTAACGTCTTGCTTGCAGGTTTCTCTGGATACAGGAGATCTCTGAGTGTGTCGTACACCTTTGCTCCAATCGCTGTGAGGAACAAGGCTACCTGTTTTGTCTCCAAAATGCCATTAGCGGTGAGGTACTGTTGGGCAGTATGCTGCAGCTGCTGGGGCAGCATGAGTGCCAGTTATTTGTGTGTCATTGGCACCCCTTTCCTCTAGGTTGATTATACTCCCTTCCTCGACCTCAGAGATTGAATCAGAGCACTGTACTTGCTGCGCATCCTCAAGCAGCATGTCACTGTCATTGTAGTCAAACAATTCAGCTGACTCCTCCATGTGTGATAGTGAGACTACGGCAGGAGTAGCTGTGGACATGGAGGCTGCGTTAGATGCTTTGGCAGCTGAGGTGGACTGTAAAGCACTACAAGCCTGGCTGGCAGAGGACTCGGAGGATGAGGATGGCCTGGTTAGCCAATCCACCAAATCCTCTGTATGTTGCTGCTGCTTAAGACGGCCAGCACCAGTTAGAAAGGACAAGCGTGCCCCTGCAGAGGATGCACCACGTCCACCACGACCAGAGGCACAGTCTCCCGACACAGAGGCTGCGTGCCCTCTTATCTGTGTCTGGGAGCGTCTGCCTGTCCTTTTTGGTCTTTCCGACATGGTGAGTGATATATAGTTTAAATATATACAGAACTCTGATTCAATCTCTGGTATAAAGATTAAAGATTTCCAGAACTCTGGTATAGCTCAGTGAGACACCGTGATAGCTGGCAGCCAGTGACAAGACACAGATTGCAATTCCCAGAAACCTCCTATGGTGGTCAGGTGTAAGGCTGTAGCCAATTACGAGCTTCAGGCCAGTGGAAAAGTACATTGTGGTCCATCGTGGTGCATTGTGGGCGAACATGCGAACAGGCTATGTTCGAATTGAACTCCAAACCGATCGAACCGAACAGCTCATCCCTACTCATCTCTTCCTGTACTGTTTGTCAAATGTTGTTCAATGTATTGTATTGTAACCCTGTCTATACTGTGCCTATTGTACAGCGCTGCGGAATATGCCGGCGCTTTCTAAATAAAGAATAATTATAATCATAAGTCTAGCTAAAGCACCCTTTGTCCCCTAGTAATCATGTAATGCACAGGGAAAGGAGTTAGACTGGTCACACAGTTGCATCTGTTCATTAACCCTTTCGCTGCTGAGACATTTCACACCTCTGTGCTGAGGTGATTTTTACCGGTTTCTCTCATCATGTTTAAACGTGTTTTGAAGCTTATTTTAATATATGACCCAGACATATTATATATCGTTCTTTCCAAGAGACTCGGCAGATTCAGAATATGTCGTTATTATATGTATACGTCATGTTCTGTCTGTATATTATAACAAAAAACATTAACCCCTAGCTGCCACGGATCGGGAGATAGGGGGTTCATTGGAACCCCCTATCTATCTCCACCATTGGTGGCAACTGCTGTAAGTCCTACACCGTTCACCTGAGTTGGATGTACATACCCTCAAATTAAAGCTGACAGTCTGCAGTTAAAGCACATTGTATTTGTTTCATTCCAACTCCATTGTGGTGGTGTATAGAGCCAAAGATGTTACAATTGTGTCCATGTCCCAAGATTTCTAGACCTGACTGTATCTGCTGCAGCAATAATAAAAACACGCACAACGTCTCTATTTTATTGTTTGGGTATGCGTAGAATTTGTAACTATACTTTGCTGTTGACAGAAAAAGCACTCCTCATAGAAGAGAAAGTCTGCCCCAAAACGCTTTTATAATGAAATTAAAAATTAACGTTTATTACTACATATAGAATGCATGCAATACACACATGAAAAAAATGATCACCCAACCGAATTTCTTGTGGTTAATTCGTGAGTAATGATAGCCTGCTGTGATTGCAATTGCATAAACTCAACCACTACATCCACCTTAAATGACTATTATATTTATTCACCCGCTGCAATACCTATATCAAAAAAATAGGTGTATACAAATACTCAACTTTCAAATGACAGGACAATCTTCCAGGAGATGGTTCACTTTCTCCTTATAAAGCCCAAATAAAGTACAAATCGGAAGATTATATGTCCTATAAATCAGGTATTGATGAATGATAACTCACGGAATGGAATCTGAAAGGATATAGTGTCCTTGGAGTAGATGTACTAGATCTGATTGGATTTAGCCTCCATATTTCACCAATGGGAGTCGAGATGGATGTCTTGTGCCAGGAAATCGCCACAAAATTTCCAAAATAAAAGAGTTTTTAATTCTTAAAGCTGTAATATTAAAACAAATATTAAACACCCATAAGCCCGATGCGTTTCGTCCGCAAAAACAGACTTCCTATCTATATACATATATTTATATACAAATAGGACGACATGAAAAATGGAGATCGCGGGACGTAGGAAGGAGGACCTGTGAAAATGAAACCGCAACTGAGGACATCCGGTCTGCCCAGTGACGTTTCCGGAATTGGTGTTTAGACGTGCTAAGAATTTAAAATCATTAATTGCTGCGAGCGCCACTGGTATTTGTAATCAAAATGTAACTAAAGATGGAAATTGGTTCTTTAAATGTTCTAAATGTAAGGCGTGCAGACATTTAAAGAAGCATAAAAGTGTGAGTTTCTCAAGCACTGTGGCAAATGAGACATATAAACTTAAACAAAGGATTACATGTGATACTATGTTTGTAGTTTATTTACTAACATGCAATTGCGGCAAACAATATATGGGAAAAACCATCTGTAAACTTAAAGAAACAGGGTTATTCAAAGAGAATCGAAAAGTCACCGCACGTTCCCGTGACTTTTCGTTCTCTTCAATTCGGTGCAAATCGGCTTTCCCATTTCGGCGACCCTGTGGTGTATTCAGCAAGCACCACAGGGCTGTCGAAGTGCAGGGAAAAGCTGCCGAAAACCCACCGAAAACCTGGCGAACACCCGGCGAATGCACGCCGAAAACCCGTAAAAACATCTGGATTAACCCGTCGAAGACGCCGGAAAAACCCGAGCAGGAGCCGATCACATGCAGCGAAGCCACCGGAAAAAAGCCGACACCGCGGACGAGTGAAGTGAATAAATTAGCAAAACAGTTTGCATGAATGATTGAAAAGTGAAACACTGTTTGCAAAGAAACTACTGAGTGAAAATGTCTGAAAATTACATATAAAATCTAATGAATGATAATAAAAAGGATGTTACAGAAACAAGAAGTAAAGTAAAAAAAATCCAGAAAAATGCTTAAAATACCCTAAAAAAATCTATAAATAAAGAGACTTTTTGCTGCAGAATTTTAGAATGAACGGTTTATTAGATATTGAATTAAAACGGGAATATTTTTAACATTGAAGTCTATGGGATTCTCCTGAATAAACCTGCCGAATGAAACCACCGAATGGCAGGGCATTAGGGGAACCTTTCACTGCTGGTTTGTGTTCTCTGAATAGACGAAGCATTGCTTCTCTATGGGGGATTTCACTGCCCTCGAACAGGCACCGAACAGGCACCGTATGTGCAGGCAATTCGCCAGGATTTGGCGAATTGCCTGCTCTCTGAATAGCCGAATGGCCAGGAAAGGTAACCGAACGCTGATTTTCACTGCTCCGTTACCTTTCTCCAGCAATTCGGATCTCTTTGAATTACCCTGATAGAATTCTTGAACAGCAAAATAATATTAGAAAGAAATTTAAAAAACATTCTGTTCCTATCCATTGTTATAAATGTGCCATTTATAATCCGACGCTGGTTGATTTTGTAGGTATTGAACATGTGAGTCCCCACTGAAGAGGCGGAGATGGGAATAAAAAATTATTGCAAAGAGAATCCTTTTGGATATATAAATTAAAAACGCTATCCCCTTAATGAAGAGCTGGATCTGGTGTGTTTTGATTAGCTTTACATACATGTATGTATACGTGTATATTTATGTATATGATTCATATAAGCTCCATTATTCTTTGTATACGTTCTTTAGCATCTCATGGTGGTTGGAGGAGGATTCATTTTTCTCTTTTGTGTCTTTATTGGTTTGCTGTGGAGCCACATATATCTATATACAAATAGGACGACATGAAAAATGGAGATCACCGGACGTAGGAAGGAGGACCTGCGAAAATGAAACCGTAACTGAGGACATCCGGTCTGCCCAGTGATGTGTCCGGAATTGGAGTAAGAGAGTATGCTGAAATGCTTTTCAAGAGAGAGCTGAGTGTGAAGAGGACCGGAAAGAAAAGAAACAGGAACTGTTCCAGGGGAGCAGTGAAAGCAAAGGGAACGCCTTTCATAGAGGACAATAGGAGTACACTACGCATTTCCGATTTCGGGCGGAAATGACATATCAGGACTTCTTCTTTATGGAGTATAATTGGTCAATGAGAAAAAGGAAAGGGACCGGCTGATTGGAGTAGATGTTGGCGGGAAGAAAAGATCGCCATATATGGGAAATGTCAGGAATAAGAGAGAACTTGATTGCAACCAATAGGGATTGTTTAAGGGAGCATAAAAATGTTGAAATTAGATGGAATTTTATTATGATTTGCTTTGCACTGACCTGTATATTGCCCCTGCGGAAGTCTGTTTTTGCAGACGAAACGCATCGGGCTTATAGGTGTTTTATATTTGTTTTAATATTACAGTTTTAAAAAATAAAAACTCTTTTATTTTGGAAATTTTGTGGCGATTTCCTGGCACAAGACATCCACCACGACTCCCATTGGTGAAATATGGAGGCTATATCCATTCAGATCTAGTACATCTACTCCAAGAACACTATATCCTATCAGATTCCATTCCGTGAGTTATCATTCATCAATAACTGATTTATAGGACATATAATCTTCCGATTTGTACGTTATTTTGGCTTTATAAGGAGAAAGTGAACCATCTCCTGGAAGATTGTCCTTTCATTTGAAAGTTGAGTATTTGTATACACCTATTTTTTTGATATATTGTACTTTGTGGGTTCAGGTGTTTATACGAATATGGCATGTATTTTGTTGTCTTATTACTCAAATTTTCAAAAAAAGAGACTGGGTAAATTTGAAAGTGCCTTTTCAGCACCGTCTAATATGAAATACAAAAATATTCCAAATCAAATACAGGGTTATTTCATTAAAATGGAGAACCTACTTATAAAAGAAAGAAAAAGATGGTGGGAAATCTCCTACTTGGCGCAATACCTCAAAGAGGGTTTGATACCTAGAGGCTTAAGAGTAGAAAAAAACACCAGCTTTTGGTCTAGATGACGATTTATTCATGGACCGCTGGGATAATGCTCTTAAGAAATGCTCCATTGAATTAATGCAATTGATTGTAGACCGAGAAAAAGAGGTGCAAAAAAAGATGGAGGAAGATATACAAAATCTTAAAAAGGCACACCCAGGAATAGAGAAAGAGGACATTTTTGAAGAACGGGAGAAACTCATGTATTCCAAGATTGAAACAATTGATGACATTTTTTTTTTAAATTGTCCACATGCCACCCCCCCATGTGCGTATGTGTATATATGGTCTGAGGTCTGTGGGTGGGTGTATATATATATATCTACGTGTTGATATATACGTATATATAGCTCTGCGTGTTGATATATACGTATATGTCTGTGTGTGGTATCAATGCATCCCTACTCTATACACAGCGCTCCGTGTTGCTATAATATATATCATCAGAGGTTACCTTTTTTTATATTTTTATACTATTCCTATTAAATTAACAGTCATTTTTGATGTATTTTATTCAGCAGAAACTTTTTTTGCCTATATAACATGTGCTTTGTGAAAATAAAACAGTTTTGTGTGTACATTTTAATTTAGTTAGTGGATTCCTGTCCAGTGCGGTGAGAAGCAAACGTAATGCAGTGTAGACACCCTGCGAGGCGGAGCGGAGTGAAGTCAAGCCTGCAAAATGTTTGCTTCTCTTTGCTTCGCTACGCTGTGCGTCGCTACATGCTCAGTGTGTCTCAGGCTTTATTCCCGCATCGCTAGCTTACCGAATCAGTTTGCATACTTGTTCTGAAGACCCGATCTGTTGCCGACTTTGCCTGCCATTTGACTATTCTCTCTGTATATTCCCTGCCTGTTCTGTTTGCTTCCTGTTGCTACTGGTGTGCGCCAATTCTCACCATATACAGTAGCGCAGTACAAGTGCCTAAACATTGCTGACCCGGTTTTGTTATAGCTGCTGATGTAACTGAATAGATTGGGGATCTCTTCTGTATTACCAAAACCTCCACCACTGCACTCTTCCACAATACCACAGAGGGGTTACTTACGGTGTGAAGGCACTTGCTGCCACCAAAGGCACAATATTTGGGTGATATCTAAGCTCCACCAAATGTGAGTTGGCAATCTCCATATTTTATTATATGATATTGAACCCGTAAGATCTGCACAAGAAAGTCTTCTTGTTTCTCTATTTTCATGTGAGAAGAGATTTCCTCTACAATAAGGTGTGGGTCACCTTTTGAGTGGAGAATTGAAGTACCCGAACGCATTTACCCACTCAGAACCAGTGCCTGGGCTCTAGATTTGTGAGTGGAATTATTACACAATAGTTTTCATGAAACTTGTAAAAACAGTCTGCACGATTATGTTGTTTGCTTTCTTTTATATGATCCACTTGGATAAAATGAACTAAGAGAACCACCAGATACCCAAAAGCGACTTCCATCACGCCACCAGATACGTACTATTATACAATATTTGGTTGCACTGCCAGTGACGCCTATACCAGATTCATATCATTTTAATATTTAACCGCAGGGTCCAACCCTGCACTCTGCCACAATACCACAGAGGGGTTACAGTGTGACGGCACTGTTGCCGACACTAAAGGACCAATTTTAAAGCACCTATTGTTACTTTCATCCAAAGCCTGCATAAGTTTCACCATAATTTAGCCAAAAAAATCACTAAACTTGTTCTGCGTGTCCTAAAATGTCTCCTCTTTTCATACAGACTGCCGCCCCAAGCAGTTGTTTATGAATAGATTAAAGGAAAAGCATTTACCGTCATTTGAGACATCATTTTTTTGTTTTTAAATGTTTCTATACATCCTACAAATCCGCCACTTCATGGGCAGGTTATGGGGACCTCCTAGGCACGAGATTTGAAGCAATTTTTCGTTTTTATTCTTAACCTTTATTTCATGGAAAACTCAATGTTCCTTTAAAAACGTTTTTTTTTTTACTTTTTGTCCTTGTTTCCTGTCCCCCAGGGCACTACCCGGACCCCATACACCTTTTATGGCAAATATCTTGCATATATGCCCTCTTAGAGGGCACTCTAAAATTCGAACGTTCGAGTCCCATTGACTTGCATTGAGTGTGGTTCGTGTTCGAGCTCGAACTTTTGAAATTGTTCGAGTTCGAAAGCGAACCGAACACGAGGGTGTTCGGCTCATCCCTACTCCTGTGCCTCATGACATTGTTCTTTCATGGCTTCCTCCGGTAGTGAGCCAGGAACGTCACGGAATAGGCCATTGCTGTTCCCCATACCTCTTTTTTATTTAGTTTTGTTTGTTCACTATCTGCGGGTCTGCGGTTGAAGCATTGTGATATCCCCCCATTCCCTACTTTCTTTTTTTTTCTGTAGCTCTTCCTGCTCACATTATCGATGTAACTCTGCGGTCCCCTGGTTTTGCGTGACTATTGACCCTGTGATGTCTTTTTGTGGCCGTACTGTCTTTGTTTCTGTTGTAACACTGCTGGCTTATCAGAATAAAAACATTTTGAATTTAAAAAAAAACACACAAAATAGCCAAACCAGAAAAATTCTCTCAATTATCTCACTTTCCAAATCGACTATTTGGTCTAGATTGTTCTCTTTTCCTGCCAATTCTCCTGGTTTTCAACTTTCTCTGAATAACCTGTATGTAAAATTAGGCTTAGGTGGGGCTGTAAGTTTTGTTGACTTGGTAATCTTCTCAGGCTGCAAATTAACATGTTACTCCTTGCTTATGGATGTTTTAGTATGTCTGTTTGTTTTTTGGATCCTATGTATGATGAGGCTGTTCCCAGTTTATAAATAAACAAAGGAATAGGACAGCACTCTCCTTTCACCAACTTCAATAGAGAATCCACTGGACCTCTCAGGAAGGGGAGCATGACTGATGGCCGGTGCCTGTCAGTTAAGTAAGGGTCTGGATAAGCATTGGTGGAGGTATGCAACAATGTTTCTCTTACCTGGCTTTATATTCCTGTGTTGGGGGAGTGTTCTTTCTCTTGTTTCCTGACAGCAAAGGGTACAGCAAAAAGATTCAGGTGCTGCCTGGTGAAAGAGAGAGAGAGAGAGAGAAGGTGAATTTGATGGATGATATGGCGTCTACATCATTGGATTGCTTGCTGGAGCAGTTAAGAGAGCATGTGGCAGCCCGTGGTGCTTCCCTGCAAGACCTGATGGTGGAGGCCATGACGCCGTCCCGGGAGCGGTCCCCAGATGAGCGAGTGGAGCCCCGCCAGTGGAGGAGGGAGCAGCGTTCCAGACCCCTGACGAGGTTGAGCCCAAGTCCACCAAGGCTTTGCGAGACACGAGTGAGGGGTGAAAAGGTGTCGGCAGATGCTCCTGTTTCCCCTTCCTCTGAAGGTTCCATCGTGATGGACACCACGCAGAGGGCCCCTCGTGCGGGGTTGACAAGGCGGGTGAACGCGATGCAGCGTGCGGTGGTTCCCCCTGTCATGCCGGGCCTTCAGGATGGCGGTGAGCGGGAAGATGGGGGTGCGCGTACCCAGCAAGATGGCCGCCGGCTCCCAAGGTCCAGAAGCCCACGTGCGCAGCCTTCGCTTCCGGAGGCAAGAGTGACAAGGGCATCGACTTCCGCTCCCAGGCCCACTCCTGCTCAGCGCAGACTGGCCACGTCACGGCCGCCGCATCAGGCACGCCCACACAAAATGGCGGCACTCACCGGAGGAGTGAAGAAAATCAACAAGGATCCAATTCTGGCCAGATTGGGGGTACGAATTCGGTGGTGGTGGCTGTGAGGAGACCGGCGCCGCTATCCCTGCCCTCTGGAGGCAATGCTGCGGTTCGGGGGGGCCCTGATCGGTGCTCTCAGTCGGGAGTGGCTTGCTTCCTGGTTCCAGTGGGAGACAAGAGGTGCCTGTTAGTGCTGACAGAGGTGAGACGGTTCACTCATCGCTGGATCGATCCCCGCCTGAGGTCCCGGTGGCTGCTGGAGGTTCATCTCTTCTCTTGGCGGCATGTGAGTTTGACCTGGGGGCTGTTGTGGGTTCACTGGGCTCTTCGGGCGGCAGGGCGTTCAACTCTGCTGGCTCTTTACCGACGGGTTTGATGGAGACTCTGGTCGCTGCTCATAGCCGCTGGCAGGATGAGTCAGTGGCTGGTTCTGGGGTACTTGCGCCCGGGTCAGATGTGGGGTCTTCTGCTTTGGCTAGGGCCGCACTGGCGCAAGTTGTTTCACAGGGGATGGGGCAGCTGGGGATGCCCATATTGGGTGGCACGCAGGTACCTGCCTCGGTGGGGTGCAAGAGCCGGCGGTCAGTGAGGCCTTGGAATCTGGTAGTTTGGGGGTTCCTGCGCTTGCTCCAGTGGGCGTGCTGGCTTTGGGTGCATTTGGGGGCTCAATGCCTGCCTCGACTGTTCCTCGTGTGCCCTCCCCGATGGGGATTCAAATCACGGTGGCAGCGGTCCTCACTCCGTCCAGCGTCGGGGGTCCTGGGCTGTCCGCTGGGTCGGGTTTGTCGAAGGTGGTTCCCGGCGGGAATTTATATGGGTCCTGTGAGTTATCTCCTATGGGTCTTCAGGTAACTAGTGAGGTATGAGAGAAGATCAGGAAGGGCGAGTATGTGGACGTGCTAACATTGATCTCCATGGATAGGGAAACGGTAGACCGCCTGAGGCGGCCAGATCTTTTTGTTGAGGAAAAGGAGAAAGATAAATTGAAGATGCTGCCTCCCACGTTTGGCAATTGGCTTCAAGGGTTTTTAGCCTATTGTACAATTCTATGCGAGAGGTTTCCAGAGCGCAGCACGTCTTTATTTGTGTACGTCTATTTGATTTGGGGAGAGTATAAAATCTACGGTGGGCAGTGCTGGTTCCGTTATGACCAGCGGTTCCGGCAAAAAATGGTGGTGCGCCCTGGGCTTCGCTTTGATGTGCAGGATACGAACCTATGGCTGTTACTTATGACGCCTAATCGGCCGGCGGTGGCTCCCTTTCCAGGATCCGCGGCACCTAAAACCCCGGAAGTGCCTGCAGGGGCTGGAAAGGGTGGTTTTGGCTCTTTAATGAGTCCACCTGCCGCTGGTCCTCCAGTTGTAAGTTTAGACATGACTGCCCACCCGGCGTTTAGATGCTTTAAGAAAGGTCAAGGTGCAACTCTAAGACCTTCTGCTAGGGGACAGTTTAGTAGGCGGGATAACACTGATAGGAAGTATAGAGGTTCGGTGGAGGCGCTCGTATTAAGAGACGAATGGTATTAAAATGGTTGCCGCCAACTGGGAAGTGGCACAGGCTCTCGAGAGATTGTGCAGGTAGAATCGGGCAAAAGAATGGAGTTTCCTAGTGGCGCAATAATTGAGTATTTGTTTGTGGTATAGCTCAGATGATAATCGTATGTACCATAGATACAAGGTGCAAATGCAAATAACAGGGGAATTATAAAGTGCTAATGCAATGTCCTCAGTGTGCAAACACGTTTAAAATACAAATGCAATATAATAAAAAGTGCAAGTGCAACAGTACAGATGGGAGACAATGTAGCAAGGCTATTGAAGACGGGATAGTAATAGTTGGTATAATCCAGATTAATTAGGGCTGTCTACCAGCAGGTCATAAAAGTCTTTATTGATGGTTGGTCCATTTTTTATTCCTCTTTACTCTTTAATCCCTCGCAAGTGTTTCCAAATTACAGCCTGCTGTTTAAATTGCCGGTTTATTATGTCCCCCATACTGTATAGCAGTTATATTGTACCACCAAGACCTTATTGGGACTCCTGATCGCTCCATGTACGCACCCAGCGCTGACGAATATACATTGGAACGCAAACATAGCGGTGGCACGCAAATCCAAGATGGCCGCGGCGCCGAATGATGACACCATCGGCAGCACGTGACCGCGGCACCGCACACACCCGGAAGTCAAACGAAAATGACCCCCATACACCACCCACGCTCCCTAGTTAAAAAGGGGACCCCGTGAAGGCTTCAGATCCCCCCACTCACCACACATATCGACTGAGGAAGGTGCTTGCTGCACCGAAACGCGTCTCGACCCCCCCATTATTCTATTTACTTAAATTTTAATCCATTTGTCTACACTTTGTTATATTTGCACTATCAATAAATATATTTTTCCAAACTTTATATTTTGAAATCTTTTTCACACCCTTACCAGTATCTATTCTGGTATAACTATCTTAAGCACCACAGTTACTCCACCAACGACCTGGACGCTGAACAAGCAGTGTAAGCAGGCAAAGAGGTTCTGGAGCTCACCGCTAAGGAGCACAACATGCGTAAGAGTTGAGCCTGGACCATTAAGGCTCCTGAATTGGTGAGTGTGACCTTTATCTCTCTCCAACATACGTATTTACGACTTGTTATATCTGTGGAAAGGGTAACATATTGACAATACTTTTGAGCACTTTTGATGCATCACCCATCCACTTAGGCACCGGACCAACCATCAATAAAGACTTTTATGACCTGCTGGTAGACAGCCCTAATTAATCTGGACTATACCAACTATTATTATCCCGTCTTCAATAGCCTTGCTACATTTTCTCCCATCTGTACTGTTGCACTTGCACTTTTTATTATATTGCATTTGTATTTTAAACGGGATAACAATGATGACCGTGCGGGCCCTGCTGCCTTGGCTCGGCATGTATCCTAATCGGCGGAATGCGAATTTACTGCTGGAAGGTTTCCGGGATGGTTTCGTGATTCTGCACGTCTATTCGGATTTTCCACAGTTTTCCCGGAATTTGATTTCTGCTGGGCAACACGCGGAGATGGTGGTAGCCAAGTTGGCAAGTGAGATGTGGCTGGGACGGATGGTGGGCCTTTTGCAGAGCTTCCCTTCCCCAATCTACGTGTGTCTCCATTGGGCGTGGTGCCCAAGAAGGAGAAAGGCAAGTTCCGTCTGATCCACTATCTGTCCTATCCGGCCGGGCTTTCGGATAACGACGGCATTGGCAAGGACGACTATAGGGTGCGGTATTCCTCTTTTGACGAGGCTTTACAACTGGTACGGGATGCTGGGCCTGATTGTTTACTTGCCAAGGCTGACGTGGAATCGCCTTTTCGTTTGTTGCCGATTAGGCCGGACTGTTACCATTTGCTCGGTTGTGAGTTTCGTGGCCAATATTACTAAGATCGATGTCGATTTTGAGCTATTTTCTTCTTTTTTGCACTGGGTAGTGTGTCGGCGTCCTGAGCGGAATTCGGTGGTCCATTATCTCGATGACTTTCTGTTCGTGGGACCGCTGAATTCTGTTGACTGCGCAGAGCTGCTGCAGGTTTTTATAGAGGTGGCGGGGGAGTTCGGGGTGCCGCTGGCGGAGGAAAAAACCGAGGGTCCTAGCCGTTTGATCGCTTTCCTGGGTATAGAGATTGACACGGTGCTACGGGTTTTTCGGCTACCAAAACAGAAGATTAAGGTTCTGCTGCGACTGGTCAGGGCCCGAGTAGTTGCCAAATTGAGGCTGTCGGAGCTTCAGTCATTGTTGGGTCACTTGGCATTAGCATGCCGGGTGATGCCAATGGGCCGTGCCGTTTGCCGAAGGTTGTCATTGGCGTCTGCAGGAAATTCAGGCGGCGCACCATTTTGAGAGGATCACCGGTTCTTTGAGGGCGGACCTCGTTGTCTGGCAGTCCTTTTTGTTGAATTACAACGGGCTGACGTATTGGCAAGAGGCAGAGGTGGATAACGGGTCCATCAAGCTTTTTGCTGATGCGTCAGGGGCGCATGGCTTTGGGGACTGTTTTCAGGGTGACTGGTGCGCGCAGGCTTGGCTTCCGGAGTGGTCCTCCTCGAGCTTAATTCGCAATTTAACTTTTTTGGATCTGTTCCCGCTATTAGTGGCCCTGGAGCTGTGGGGGGAGTGGTTGGCAAATAAACGGGTGGTGTTCTGGACTAGTGATGGGCCGAACACCCCTGTATAAGGTTCGCATTCGAACACGAACATTTGAAAAAGTTCGGATTCGAACACGAACACGAACCGAACTCAATACAAGTCAATGGGACTCGAGCGTTTGATTTTTAGAGTGCCCTCCAAGTGGGCATATATGCAAGATATTTGCCATAAAAGGTGTATGGGGGTCCGGGTAGTGCCCTAAGGGACAGGAAACAAGGGGAAAAAAAAAGCTTTTTAAAGGAACAGTGATTTTTCCATGAAATAAAGGTTAAGAATAAAAACGAAAATATTCCTTCAAATATCATGCCTAGGAGGTCCCCATAACCTGCCCGTGAAGTGGCGGATTTGTAGGATGTATAGAAACATTTAAAAAGAAAAAAAATGACATTTCAAATGACGGTAAATGTTTTTCCTTTAATCTATTAATAAACAACTGCTTGGGGAGGCAGCCTGTGTGAAAAGAGGAGACGTTTTAGGACACGCAGAACAAGTTTAGTGATTTTTTGGCTAAATTATGGTAAAACTTATGCAGACTTTGGATGAAAGAAACAACAGGTGCATTAAAATTGGACCATTGGTGCCAGCTAGTGCCTTCACACCGTAACCCCTCTGAGGTATTGTGGAAGAGTGCAGGGATGGACTCTGCATTCAAATATTAAAATGACATGAATCTGGTACATGCGTCAGTGGCAGTGCACCCAAATATTGGGCCTTTGGTGTCAGCTAGTGCCTTCACACCGTAACCCCTCTGAGGTATTTATTTATTTATAAAGGATTTTACCAGGAAGGATGCATTGAGATTTCTCTCATTTTGAAGTATGTCCTGGGTTCAAGAACATTGAAGTGTTACAGTTACAGAAATACAAAGTAATACAATGCAAGATATTAAAAAAACCCCACAAATATACAGATTAACAGAAAATAAAAAAGTAGGAAATAGTCATTATGTTACATGTTTACAGGTGCATTCTGTATATAGTCACTGTGTTACATGTTTACAGGTGCATTCTGTATTGAGGTATGTTAGTAAGGAGCTCTTGAGTGACTTAAGACTGGGGGAAGATTTGATGGTGTCTGGGAGGTTATTCCATAATTGCGGTGCTCTGTAGGAAAATGAGGATCGAGCCACTGTCTTTTTGTATTGTGGTATTGCAAGTAAGATGCTGGTCCTGGATCGGAGGTTATAGGATGAGAGAACTGCTGGGGGATGCAGTCTATTCAGGTAGGGTGGCAGCTTCCCAGAAAAGCTCTTAAACACCAGGCTGGAAAGGTGAAGGGTGCGTTTAGACTCCAGCGATGGCCAGTTTAGCTCTTTTAACATGTCACAATGGTGGGTCATGTAGTTACATTGTGGTGCAAAGCTGCAGAATGAGTTATACAATGTAGTAAGTTTCTGAAGGTGTGTTTTGCGGGGCTGCTGTATACACTACATCTCCGTATTCAATGGCTGGCATAAGCATTTGTTGTACAATCTGCTTTCTTACCGCGGGGCTCAGGCAGGATTTGTTTCTGTACAGGGCACCTAGTTTGGGGTAAAGTTTAGATGAGAGTTTTTCGATGTGGGGGCCAAAGGATAGATTAGGGTCCAACCACATACCTAGATATTTGAGAGAAGTGACTGTGGTCAGCGTGTCATTTGATTTTGTCCCAACACATAGATGGGGATTTTGCAATTTGTGTAGTTTAGGTGCTTTTCCAAAGACCATTGTTACAGTTTTGTCATTATTTAAAAAAAGGTTTGTTGTGTTTGATCCACTTTTCTACCTCTGTGAATTGTTCTTGCAGCACGGCCTCCAGCTGCGGGAGATTTGGTTTGCTGGTATAGATTACGGTGTCATCTGCATACATATGTACAGTGGAGGATTTGCAGACATTGGGTAGAACATTTATGAATATTGTGAATAGCAGGGGGCCTAGTACTGAGCCTTGGGGTACACCGCAAGTGACTGGGAGGGGAAGGGAGGAGCTGCCAGAAATCGACACATATTGTGATCAGTCGGATACATATTATTGAAACCAGGTTAGCGTGCGATCACCAATTCCAGAGTTTTAAATTTTTTTTAACAAGATGCCATGGTCTACTGTGTCAAAGGCCTTGGCAAAATCAAGGAAGATGGCTCCTGTTAGGTTTCCTTGTTCCATCCCAGCTTGGATATCATTGCAGACTTTTAAAAGGGCGGTTGTGGTTGAGTGATTTGTATGAAAGCCAGATTGATGCTGGGTTAAGTAGTTCCAATATTGATAATAATCAAGTAATTGTGTGTAGATGCATTTTTCCAAAAAGTTTCACATTACAGGGAGCAACGATATTGGACGGTATTGTGGAAGAGTGTAGGGGTGGACTCTGTGGTTCAAATGTTAAAATGATTGGAATCTGGTACACGCGTCAGTGCACCCAAATATTGGGCATTTGGTGCCAGCTAGTGCAGTAGTGTATTTAGGTTTTGTGCTGCCCTAGTCCTGACTAAACTCGTGCATCCCCTAATTTAAATTTGACACACCCCTTCCTGTCAAGGGCACACCTCTTCCTGGTTAATCCCCACCCTTCCTCTTTAAGCTCCACCTTTTCCTCTTAGAGCCCCGCCTTTTCCTCTCTTTATATTAAAAGTGGACACCAAGTGCCTACTTGTATATTTTGTATACCATTTCAAATGTATCTATTGAGATAAAGAAAATTATGAAATGTTTAAATTCTAGCATTTTTACAAAGAACAGCCACGCATGTCAAGTAAACGGGATCACAGCCGCTCTAATTGGTTGAACAATAAAATCCACAGAAACGTGCACTGCATATGAGTGTAGCGCTCACTCCCGGAGGAGCCGCTGAAATTGAACCTCGGGTCAGTCTCCCCGCACTAGGGAATAAATATACTCCGACACTGTTGTGAGTTTTAAAGATCAAATAATTTACTAAAGAGATAAGCATGTAATAAAACAAGCGTTCGTGGATATAATTACAGTATTTTCGTATTGCAGTAAACGCACAGCGGGAAAAGAAAAGAAAACCCCCGAGGTTTCGTATTTCCGCAAAAAAATGCGTATCCGAACAGAAAAGATTATATTTCGATATTTCGTGAAAGACCTCGTAAAGGAGAATAGAATACAGTGTTTCGAATTACGAAAAACGCGCAGCGAGAAAAAGAAACGAAAAAATGTATTCGGAACGGATCTTTAACCCTTTCTCTTTCGGGTGATAGGGAATGAGTCCTGCACAGGCTAAGTCCCGGAATGAATATAGGTGTGTATGTGTATATGTGGGTACCCGGGTACTGTTCAACTGGCCAGTGAATTACTCGTGGATGTCTTCGACTAGTCAAGTTGGGTACCTGTGGAGTTGAGAAACAAACAGCAGCGTGTTCAAACTGATTTCAACGGCCTTGGAGGTCTCTCACACATCCACCGCAAGCTTGAGGTTCCTCTGACCCAGGACGTCTCTCCGCTCGATGTTGACTGGGGATACTGGCTACCGGATCTGTTGTCTGGCTCTCTGTCTATCAGCCGCGACTCGTCCAGCTTACCGCCTGCTCTCCGTATTGATCGACTGCGGTACTCCTTACTCGAGGATCTTCGCTCCTTAACTGCAACTCGGATGGTGTAGAGGGTGATGTCTGTGTCCCGCAAGGCTGGGTGACCCAATACCAAGGCCCGATCCACTCTGCCTGCGCTCCGGCCTATCTTTCTCTGTCGTTCTCTGCGATGCGTCTGCTCTCTCTCACTCCCTGGCGCGCTCTGGCGCGTTCTCCACGAGGTTCAGGATGTACAGCGTCTGTTTCCCACCCACTACCTGTTTGTTTTGCAAAGCACGCCGGGAAATGTAGTCCCAATGTCCAGTGTCTCTGATCGCGATTGTCTCCATCTTGTGGCCAAAAATAGGTACTGCCACAGTAAGACTTTAACACAGCGCTACATGAGCGTATCACAGAGCTGCACAGCAATAAAACCCACAGAAATGGGCACTGTGTATGAGCATATCAGAGCTGCACAGTAATAAAACCCACAGAAATGTGCAGTGTGTATGAGCATATCACAGAACTGCACAGCAATAAAACTCACAGTAATGTGCATGAGCGTATCCCAGAGCTCCAGGGCAATAAAACTCACAGTAATATGCAGTGTGTATCACGGAATCCACAGCAATAAAACTCCCAGCAATGCAATGTTTGGTGTGTGTCAGCGTATCAGAATCCACAGCAATAAAACTCCCAGCAATGCAATGTGCGGTGTGTATGAGTGCATCAGAATCCACTGCAGTAAAACTCCCAGCAAACCGAGTGTATATGAGCACACAGCAATTATGCTGTGGAGCATCTTGTCAGCAGTGGGGTGACACTGCCAGAGGGTGCACTGTAGCTTTGATTCCCTTCCCGGTGGGTGTTCAGTCCAGAATAGAGTCTGTGTTAATGAAAGGGCGGGCAGCTGCGCGCATGCGTTTCACGTGGTTCAGCCAGTCATGTGGTACTGAGACTCAGAGAAATGGCAGTGAAATGCCCTAATGTTCGGTGGTTTCAATCAGCAGGTTTACTCAGGCGAACCCCATAGGTTTCAATGTTAAAAATATTCCCGTTTTTATGCAATATCTAATAAATCATTTATTATTTTAATCTGCAGTAAAAAGTCTTTACTTATTGATTTTTTTTTTTAGTACCTTTTAGTCATTTTTCAGATTTTTTTTGGGCAAAATCCCCCCCCCCTTTTTTTTTTAATAGCGGTTTTTCTTTTTTCTGTAACAGAACTTTTTATTATCAATCATAGGATCTTATATGTAAATTCCAGACATTTTCGTTCAGTAGTCCTTTTGAAAACAGCAGGCCACGGGTTTGCGGTGGCAGCATTCAGCGGCCGACTCCATGCACTTTGGGGACCCTGCGGTGAATGGTGAATTCACTGCAGGGTGGGGAAATTTTTTCTCCTAAGTGCAGGGAACTACAGAACACCAAAAAGTTGGCATCATTTCGGTGCTCTGTGAGTAACCCATTTAGTGGTGAGGTTTTTTGCTGCCCCCTGGAAAGTGAAATTGAAAGTGTAAATTAGTGAAATCTCAATGTAGCCTTCCTGGTAAAATACTTTGCAAAAGTAAAAAAAAATAAAAAAATTTAGGGGTGGGGCCACCCAGTGCGGGCCGCCGCCCCCTGGAAAGTGCCGCCCTAGGCCTGGGCCTAGTCGGCCTAGGCCAAAATACACCAATGAGCTAGTGCCTTCACCAGGGCCGGCCCAAGCCATTGTGCTGCCTGGAGCGAAGGATGAATTGCTGCCCCCCCACCCCCCAAAAAATATGGTGTGTATGAGCATATCACAGAGTGCCACATATCACGGCCCACTGTCCCACACATCCATATACCGTCACACACACACTTCCACATACCATAACACACACTTCCACATACACACTTACATACTTACATACTTCCACAGTCACACACACATAACACAGCTGGTAACGGGGAGACGCAGAGGATTAATGACTCCGGAGGGCACAGAGTTACTGTCGCTTATATTTCACAGGGTGTTCCTTTAAATAGGAAGCGCCTCACTGAAAGAAATTAGGAAAATGCTTGTTTTTTCACCATGATTTAATAATTCAGGGAATACTGGGGGGGGGGTGTCATAAAAGCCATAAAGCGGCATTAAAACATGCGGCGTCTCAGTCATTTCTGTAATTCCCCCATCAAACCCTGGCAGCTCCATACTAACCCCCACCCCTCAGTTTAGAAAGGTAAAAATTAGATTTATTTATTTTAGCAAAGTCACCCGGACCTTGCCAGGTCAGTGAAAAGCAGATCCCCAGCTATTAACAACTAACTACAGCTCCCATAATGCTGTGCAGGCTGTAAGGGAGCTGCAGATTGTCTTCAATCTGGGCCCCATGGAGCCCTCAATCAGCAGCTCCCTCAGGACTCTGGGATAGGGTGTCTGTCCAGGCCTTCCCACAATCAGGACAGAGGAGCTGGCAGTGCTTTATGGGGGCAGCAACATGTCCCTGTGAGGAGGGATGGGAGGGAGGGGAAACTCCATAACACACACGGGGGAGGGGCACAGAGTCTCCTGTATGAAATCAAGCCAGGCCTAACTCCTCAGCACCCTCATGGTTCCCCGGGATTCATTTAAAGGCACTCACTTGCCTACGTCATCAGAGCCCTGCCGCACGTGTCATGTGACAGGCTCTATACACCGCGTTCTGTCTCACAGGCCCACTGCGCTGCAGGAGAGACCACAGCCAGGCTGCATTGCTGGTAAAACTTAAGCTGATGGCCTCCATGCCTGCTGAAAGTTCGGGCGCAGGCACGCTGAAAGGGGCAGTCACAGCTTGGTTTTCAACGGAACACTATCCTGCAGCCATGTCCGGGCTGGCGGCCTTTGAAAGAGCAGCAAAGTGCTCCCCTGACAAGTGCTACCTGGAGCGGCTGCTCCACCCCGCTCCATGGACGGGCCGGCCCTGGCCTTCACACCATAGCCCCTCTGGAGTATTGCGGAAGAGTGCAGTGGTGGAGGTTTTGGTAATGCAGAAGAGATCCCCGATCTATTCAGTTTACATCAGCATCAGGGGTTGATAGCTGCTGGTCCAGGACTGATTCATTTTTATAAATGTCAGCCGGTCTACAGAGTCGGTGGACAGACACACTCTTTTATCTGTGACAAAACCTCCAGCGGCACTGAACGTCCTTTCAGAAAGCACGCTGGATGAAGGCAACCTAGTAGCTGCATAGCATATTGGCTAAGTTCTGGCCAGTGATCCAATCTCAACACCCAGTAAGCCAGTGGATCATCTGCTGTAAAGGTATCCACGTCTGCCCTTGAACCTAGGTAGTCCTGCACCATATGGTAAAGACGCTGGCAATGGGTGCCTACATTTGACGTCCCTGGGTGTCGTGGACTAAAAAAATTTGCAGAAGGCATCAGTCAAGCGGCCCCCTTCCCCGCTCTTCCTCTGATAAACCGCAGCCTCAGAAGCACCTGTGTCATCACTTGGTAACCTACCAGTGCCTGGAAAGGTGTTACACAAGTGTCGCTTTAGAATGTCCTCAAGTTGTTTCAACCTGTCCTCCCTCTGTGAGGGCAGGATGAGCTCTGCAACCTTACCCTTGTATCGTGGATCAAGAAGACTTTCCAACCAGTAATGATCCCTCTCCTTGATAGCATGAATCCTGGGGTCCTTTAGCAGGCTTTGCAGGATAAGGGAGCCCATGCAGCGTAGGTTGAAGGTGGCATTAGCTTCCGAGTGTTCCTGGTCGCTGAGGATGACCGTATCGTGCATTACCTCCTCCCAGCCATGAACTAGTGCTTGGGTTTCTGGGGACACAAAACCCTCCCTTGAGGAATCCCCACCTTCAATGCCCCCACAACTTAAATATTCCTCTTCCTCCTCATCCTCCTCCTGTCTGACCTGAGGACCCGCAGGAATACTGTCTGCATAAAGACTGGGGCCTTCAGAGCTACGGAAGTCCTCTTTTTCCTCCCGCTGCTCTGCCTCTAGTGCCACATCTATAATTCCCCGCAGAGTGCCCTCCAGCAGGAACACTAAAGGAATTGTGTAACTGATGCATGCACTGTCCCTGCTCACCATCCTCGTTGCCTCCTCAAATGGTGACAGTACAGTGCATGCATCCTTGATCATCAGCCACTGCGGGGAAAAAAAAAACAAGTTGACCTGAATCTGTCCTTGTGCCATACTCACACAGGTACTTATTGATGGCATTCTGCTGCTTGTGCAGACGTTGCAGCATTGCCAATGTCGAGTTCCACCTGGTGGGCATGTCACAGATCAGACGGTTTGTGGGAAGGTGGAATTCTCTTTGAATTTCTGCTAGGCGAACACTTGCTGTGAATGACTGTCTGAAGTGACTGCAGACATTTCTGGTCTGGCTGAGAAGCTCTGTCAGCCCTGGGTACCTGGTTAGGAAACGCTGTACCACCAGATTTAGCACATGTGCTAGGCATGGTACATGCGTCAACTTACCCAGGCGTAGGGCAGAGAAAAGGTTGCTGCCATTATCACAGACGACCATTCCCAGCTCAAGCTGGCGTGGTGTTAACCAGCTCTGCACCTGCTCCTGCAGAGCTGACAGAATTTCTGGCCCGATGTGGCTCCTGTCCCCTAAACAAACCAACTCAAGCACAGTATAGCATCTTTTTGCTTTAGCCATTGCGTAGCTCCTGCCACGAGTCGTTTAACTGCCACTTCGCCAGAGACAGAGAAGGAGGAGGAGGAAGAGGTGGTGGAGCAGACAGACCTCATATAAGCAGCTTTCTGGAGGCGTGGTGGATGAACAAGCTCCAGCAGAGAGCCCTGTCCTGGATCCCTCCCAGCTGCAAGCAGAGTTACCCAGTGTGCCGTGAAGGAAATGTAACGGCCATGTCCATGCTTGCTGGGCTATGTGTCTAAAGTAATGTGCACCTTGCTTCTGACTGCCTTTCCCAATGACTCCATAACATTGTCTTCCACATGCTGGTATAGTGCTGGAATGGCCTTCCGTGAAAAGAACTGGCGTTTTGGAACCTGCCACTGTGGTACAGCACATTCGGCAAATTCACGAAAGGAAGCAGAGTCCACCAGCTGGAAAGGCAGCAGCTGTAATGTGAGTAAGTTTGCCAAGCAGGCATTTAGATGCTGTGCTTGGGGATGGTTTGGACTATATTTTTTCTTATGCTGCAGCAGCTGAGCAATGAAATCTGACTGCGTAAATCTGCAGCTGATGGGATGCTGTCACATTCTGAAGAAGGACCTGGTACACCCATTACTATAACATCATCCCTGTCAGTGGAGGTTGTAGACATGGCATGACATTTAGTGGGGGTAGAGACAGATGAGGACCGATGGGAAGTGTTGTGCCAACGGGATGCATGACAGGTGGTCATATGTCACTTCAAGCATGTGGTACCCAAGCGGCTGATGTTTCTCCCACGCTTGATCCTCTTCAGACATAGCTTACAAATAGCAACGCTGCGGTCTGCTGCACATGTCGTGAAGAACTCCCAGACAGCAGAGTTCCTGGACGTGTGCTTTGAGACAACAGCGATCTGCACCTGAGCAGCTCTGACATCTGATGCCTTGGACTGGCTACAGTTGCTCATAGAGGACATTGTGTCTCAATTTTGTTGTGCCTCCTCCTCCTCACTTGACTCCTCTGTTCGATCAGGCACCCGGGTGGAGTCAGTGACCTTATCATCGTCATCACCCCCTATCTCCTCGTCACTGGAGCCAACTTGGCAGTATGCTGCAGCTGCTGGGGGAACATGAGTGTCAGTTATTTGTGTGTCACTGGCACCCCCTCTCTCTAGGTTGATTATACTCCCTTTCTCAACCTCAGAGTTTGAATCAGAGCACTGGAGTTGCTGCGCATCCTCAAGTAGCATGTCACTGTCATTGTAGTCAAACAATTCAGCTGACTCCTCCGTGTATGGTGGTGAGACTACGGCAGGAGTAGCTATGGACATGGAGGCTGCATTAGATGCTTTGGCAGCTGAGGTGGACTGTAAAGCACTACAAGCCTGGCTGGCAGAGGACTCGGAGGATGAGGATGGCCTGGTTTGCCAATCCTGCAAATCCTCTGTATGTTGCTGCTGCTTAAGACGGCCAGCACCAGTTAGAAAGGACAAGCGTGCCCCTGCAGAGGATGCACCACGTCCACGACGGACAGGGGCACAGCCTTCCGACACAGAGCCTGCTTGCCCTCTTATCTGTGTCTGGGAGCGTCTGCCTGTCCTTTTTGGTCTTTCTGACATGGTGAGTGATATATAGATTAAAGATATACAGAACTCTGATTCAACTCTGGTATAAAGATTGGAGATATGCAGAACTCTGATTTAACTCTGGTATATAGATTAAAGATATTCCGAACTCTGCTATAAGTCATCGATTTTACTGATATTTTTTCCCTGCAAGGCTGCCCATGTCCTTTACTCTCTCTCTGATTCACTTTCTCTCCTGCAGGCTGCAACACCCTGTTACCTGGCAAGACACAGATTCAAATTTGCAGAACTCTGGTATAACTCAGTGATACACCCTGATAGCCTGGCAGCAGCTGGCAGTGTCAACACACAGATTAAAATTCCAGAGAACTCTGGTATAAATCAGTGATACACCCTGATAGCCTGGCAGCAGCTGGCAGTGCCAACACACAGATTAAAATTCCAAGAACTCTGGTATAAGTCAGTGATACAACCTGATAGCTTTTGCAGCGCCAACACACAGATTAAAATTCCCAGAACTCTGGTATAAATCAGTGATACTGCCTGTCCCTGATAGCTGTCAGTGCCAACACACAGATTCCAATTTCCAGAAATCAGACATAACTCAGTGATACAGCCTGTCCCTGATAGCTGTTAGTGCCAACACACAGATAAAAATTTTCAGAACTCTGGTATAAGTCAGTGATACAGCCTGATATGCAACAATCTCCTCTCCTCTGATTCACTCCTGCAGCAAACACACGTTGGGGCTGCGGGGAAGCCTTATTTAGTGTGCTGCGGGACTTAGCTCTGTGAGCCCATGATTGGGCAAAATTTGCCCAATCAGGACTCTGAGCGGTGATTGGCATAGTCTTGCACCTGACCTATGGTCAGGTGCAAGGTTGTAGCCAATTACAAGCTTCAGGCCAGTGGAAAAGTGCATTGTGGTCCATTGTGGTGCATTGTGGGTGAACACAGCTTGGAAAAAAGACGAGACACAGGAGATATGATAGAAACATTTAAATACGTAAAGGGAATCCACAAGGTAGAGGAAGGGAGTATATTTAAAAGGAAACAAAGTAGCAAAACAAGAGGACCTAGTCTTAGATTAGAGGGGCAAAGGTTTAAAAGTAACATCAGGAAACATTATTTTACTGAGAGGGTGGTGGATACATGGAACAATCTTCCAGTAGAAGTGGTAGAGGCCAAAACAGTAATTGAATTTAAGCAGGCATGAGATAGGCATAAGGCTATCCTAAACAAAAGATAAATCCAGCTAAAGTATCCATGTAATTGGGCAGACTAGATGGGCCGACATTTTTCTATGTTTCTAACACGCGACGAACACGCGGAAATGTTCGCTGTTCGACGAATGGCCGAACGGCCAATGTTCGAATCAAACTCATGTTCGAATCAAACTGCCAGCCCATCCCTATTCTGGATGGACAATCTGGGTGTGATTCAGGTGGTGAATCGTTCATCTTCCAGTTCCCCTCCCGTCTTGGCTCTTTTGCGATGCCTGGTGCTGCGCTGCCTCGAGTGTAACGTATAGTTGCGGGCTAGGCATGTTCCGGGTGTGCAGAATGTAGTTGCTGACACTCTCTCCCGGTTCCAGTGAGACCGTTTTTGGCAGGTAACTCTGGGAGCGGCAAAAATTGCAACCCCTTTTCCTTCGTGGCTTTGGACCCTCGCTTCGCTGGACTGAGGCCATTATTGGAAGGTTCTCTGTCGGCGGCATCGTGAAGTTCCTATTTTCAGGTCTGGCAGGCGTGGGGGTCTGTGGCTGAGGGTGAACGGGGTTGGCAGACTGCCGAGGATCACAGGTGGGCTACATTGGTCCATTTTTGCTCTCTTCAGGAGCGGGGTGTTCTGGTTCCGGGGCAGCCAAGGTTTTGCCTGCCCTTTCTTTTTTATGCACAACACTTGGTTGGGATGATGTGGGGAATGACTTTCTGTTGTGTCGTATTGTTCGGGGCTGGCGTAGAACTACGTCTCCGGATGTCAGGCGGTCCGTGTCCGGGAAGCTGTTGGTTGATTTGTTGGTAGCTTTGGGATCGATTTGTAGGGACCAGTTGGAGGCTTGCTTGTTCCGGGTGGCATTTGTGCTTTGTTTTTATGAGGATAGGGGAGTTGGTGGCTCCTAATGCTCGGGTGCCTACTGCTTTGCGCCTGGAGCATGTCACTTTGTTAACGGATCAAGTGCAGTTATTAGTGGCTAGGTCCAAAACGGACCAATTGGGCAGGGTTCTCTAGTCAAACTGTGTGTGGTTGGGGGGGCGGAATGTCCAGTATTTTTGGCTCGGAGATATTTGGACGTTCGTCTGTTGCTTGGGGGTTCCTTTTTAGTTAATCTTTCGGGGGCCCCACTTACGAGGTTCCAATTTTCGGCGATCTTCAAATGATGCGTTAGCTTTTTAGGTTATGATTCGAAGCTGTTCGCTCCACATTAGTTTCGCATCAGCGCGGCGACTATGGCAGCGGATGCTGGCGCGTCAGACGAAATGATTCGGTGCTTGGGTAGGTGGCGTTCGGACCGCTTTCGTTCGAATGTGCGCCCTAATCTTCTTTGATTTCAGGTTCTCCTCCGCGGACGGTTTGGATTCTCGGGCACAGTCTACGTGCATTGGGCGGCCAAGCGTGCTGAGTAACGGCCGCATGGCAGGAACCTGGTTTTTGCAGCGGACTTGGTGAAGATTCATTGGATAGGTATTCAGGATTACGTTGGGCCAGGTGGCTAGGGAATGTGAGATTGTGGCAGGTCGGGTTTCTAAGGATGTGGTTTTAGTGCTGAACGCAGGGGGGAATGACTTGAGGGCCCTTTGATCGGTGGATTTGATTAGTTCCATGAAGATAGACTTGGGCCGCTGCTTTGCCATGTTTCGAAGTTTATCTTTAGTATTTTTGGAAATAATATCTCGCCCCCGTTGGGACGAGTTTGCGGCCCCGAGGGCTCTGGACAGTGCTCATAAGAGGGATAACTGGGAGGTCTCCAAATTTGTCCGTAGTCTAGGGGGGCTGACGGTTCGCCATATGGAGCTGGAGGACGACAATCGTAATGTCATGAGGAGAGATGGAGTTCATCTCACGGAGATCGGGTTGGACATATTCTTGGCTGGTTTAACTTCTGGAGTGGAGGAGGCGCTGTCTGCAGGGGGCGCAGGGGCAGCCGCTAGGGCACTAGGGCAGCCCCTGGCGTTGCCTGGTTTCTTGGACAGCGGTGCTTTAAGGATAAGCTGCTTTCGGGTGAGGCTATGGGGAGACAAACCTTGCTTGCGGGGGGAAGAGCTCTTGGTTATTATACTGGTGGAACTGCCTATTGTGTTGGGCAATAGGGCAGAGGTAACATACAAAGCACTGCAAGTTATAAGTTATATATTAATTTAAATAAAGCTGTGGCCCATTCCAATTTATATAAGTGTTGTGTTTTTATTATAGTCTGGTTAAAGGGGTATGGGCCGGGAAGGTCACAGGCCCAAGCAGTCAAGAATCCCCTGGACCTATCAGGAAGGGGGAGCATTACTGATGGCCGGGGCCTGTCAGTTAAGTAAGGATCTGGATAGGCATTAGTGGAGGTATGCAACAATGTTTCTCTTACATGGCTTTATATTCCTGTGTTGGGGGAGTGTTCTGTCTCTTGTTTCCTGACAGCGTGAGAGGTGCAGTAAAAAGATGCCCACCCACCCTCCCGTTTGGATTTCGTTTACATCGTGTTACAGCTGAAGATTGGCGGGTTTCCTGGACAGCGGTGCTTTAACCTCCCTGGCGGTCTAATTTTTTCAAACTTTTGTGTTTAAAAGCGTCTCAATTTGTTTTTAAAGGAAACGTGTTTTTGTACATAGTTAGCCTGTAATAATTAGGAATCACGCACTAAAATCCGTGCAAGCAAGAGTCCTTACTGGTAAAATCCTTTATAATTATTATTATTATTATTATTCTTTATTTATAAAGCGCCAGCATATTCCGCAGCGCTGTACAATAAGCACAGTATAGACAGGGTTACAATACATTGAACAACATTTGACAAACAGTACAGGAGGAGATGAGGGCCCTATTCCCGTAGGAACTCA